>DWLS01000151.1:0-38922 GCA_018246255.1 Pachliopta kotzebuea | reverse complement strand
TAATTAACTTTACTATTGTAATGATTTTCTTAGCACAAGTTAAGAAACTTAGAAGTTTAACAGACTAGACATTTTACCATAATAAAATAAATAAAACTTTATATAATAATTGTTTTCTGAATAATTACCAATTTAAAATTCAACAATTTATTATGAAAAGATGATTTCTTATATCATATAAATAATACTTACAAATCTAAAGGGTAGAATAGTAAAACAACATATTTTCCAGAGTAATCTGCAAGTTTTACTTGTTTGAATTCCCCATTTACAACAGCTGTACCACTAAAGTCAGGTGCGGGTTTTTGGATTCTAGGTGTAAAGGCTGCACAAGCTGAAATTTGATATAATGGTGTATTAGAGAGAACATTAAATACTGTGATAATTTCTAAATTAGATTATTAGTGTACATATGTCATCTAACAGAATTTTATATGAACATTTTGTGTGAAATATGATTTTATTCGTATTTCATTATACTATGAACTAAAAATATTCTCTTCAAATTTAGTTTAAGTTCTATAATGATAACAAAAACATTAATTTATTTTGAATTTTCTTTCTTAAAGGGTATTTAGTTCAGTTTATTTTTAAAAAGCTAACAATAGACCTCTTGGTATGACAAACAAAGTGACAGCAACCATTATGAGGAAATATATTACAGGTAGTAGAAAAATTATAATTGAAGTAAAGAGATATGTATTCTGGTTTATACAGTAATACAAACTTTTTACCTAGAAAATTACAGTAAAATTAAATAAATAGAATGGAAATTTAAAATAATCTTTATAAATTAATTATATACATTTCCCAATTTGGTTTTAGTTTCTTTATTTTCTAATTAGTTTACAATGAAATATTTTATCCTTGGTTATTTACTGTGGTTCTAATCACTTATATGACCTTGACAAAACTAGTACTGGTGTCAAATTTTATTTAGACTTTGATTTGATTATGTAATATACTAACTTGTGGAGAAATTAGTTTTCTTGACCGATGTTAGGCCGGCGGACAGGATCTTCAACAAAAAAATTAAAACTGTTATTTTACCTTTAAATTTTATCATCTCTCTGCCCAGTTTTCACATTATAATAGACACGGCTCGATATATATTCATTTGCCGAGTCGTAAAAAAGTGAAGATTTTTAGTATCGACCGTCTGCCATACGACCATTATCCTTGGGAATGTTGTTGGTGAAAAGTTTCAGCAAAGAAGTAAAGGCTGGCAGCTATATCTCATTTATCAATGTAATATTATAACGATCCTGCGACTTTTACCTATAAGTGACTCTACGGTATGGTATCCAAAGATCCAATGTACTGTTCTAATGAGAACTTCACACTTCTCTGGGCACATTTGCCGGTGCCCGTGCTTTTTTTTTTGTAAATTAAAATTCAAAAAACTTACATTACGCAGGCTTTGTTTGACGAGAAATGACATTTTTATGAATTTTTGATATTCTTACTGTGGTTAAAGAGAAAAATTACTTTCACAGAATATTCTCGTAAGAGCGCAACCACAAATGTTCAAGGCAAATTGTTGACATTTGTCAAATACGGTTCGCAGAAGTGATAACGTATTTACTCGACCAGGTTTTGAAAACAATGAATCCCTTCTAAGTACTCGTACCAGATACACAGGGTAAAATACTACCAAGTATTTATAATTTTAGTTTGTATATATTATTACCTACGTAAATGTGCAAAATTTTTATCTAAGTTGTACGTTGCCTACACTAGGCTTACACTTTTCAATATTTACATAGCTTTTAATTTATGACTACAATGAAAACAAAAAGTCAAACTACTAGTGGCAAGAGTAGCAAGAAATATTTTTGTTTTATGTAGTTGATTTTACTTTTTACCCATTTTAATATGTTTAATTGTTCACTAATTAAGCCTGTGTTAAAAATACTTAAAAGTATTTTGAAAAATAGTAACCCAGGTATTTAAAAACTGTACCATGGCCGTTCTGGTATAGAGTCCCGAAATGATCATTTCTATGTAACAACGTGATTGTCATTTAATTATTTTAAGGGTATTTTGCAAATGGCAACCAATGTTATTTTTAAATAAAATCATTATAATATTTATTTTTAAATATCGTATTATTTTTAAATATTGTATTGTTTTGTGATAAAAAATCGTGCTCTTGATTTTATATTGTTCATGCAAAAAATTAACAATGGTTATTAGGCGTGTAAGTAACGTTAATGGGTTAATTTAACATTAGTTTTCGATTGTGTTATATTATAATTGTAACTTGAGAACGAAATAAATGTTCGGTAATTGCAAAAGATCTTAAATTTATATCATAAACATTATAAATTTCGCGCTTCTATTTTTTTTTACAATTGCGACGACAATTCGTATCGCAAAGTACAGTCCATTTTATAAAGGTAATAATTTTTTTATCTTTAATTGTATTTTTTGGTTTAAAACAAAAAGTGTAAAAGTAAAAAAGGAAGACGACAAGTTTTTTTTGTTTAATCTTTTATGTAATGAATAAAGAGATTTAGTATACTTTTTAATTATTATAAGTAGTAGAAGACCAGCCAACATGCAAATAGACTTTAGAGTCACGCTTTCAATATAAAACATTTCAAAAGGTATTTAAGCTTGGCTAGGTGAAATTTATGAAAATGGAAATTAAAATGTCAGAGTTGAAATATAAAATTAATTAAAGGAGAGGTAATCCCTAAATCTCGTTACCCCTAGTTCACCTCCATTTTTATGCCACATCTTTGAACGCCTTTAAAAATATAGTTTTAATTAGGATGATAAAACTTAATCACTTTGTGTTCATTGCTGCAGCGAACTAAGTGATTAACGAATTAAGTAAAAGAGTATATCATTTCAGTTTTTGTTGTTATTTAAAATATAATAGCGTTGATCCGTCTTTTGCGACGTATACAGCTCATCTAGTACTGAATACGCAGACCACGATGCTCATGGCCTGATATACAAGACTGTGCTAGATTCAATACGTATTGTAAAGAAAATTCTATCAGTTTCTTTATTTTTAAGCGTTAATTTATAATAAGATGTGTTTCTTTGCTTAAGTAACAATAAAAAGGTTATATATAACATGAACTTATACTTGGTATTTTTTATGAGATTGGGAACATTACCATTTACATGATCGAGACTACCCCTTAAATCTCAGAGCTTGAAACATAATACGGTGTATTGTAAATAGTCTTAACTGGCGCCCCGTCGTTATGAGCATTTTTACGACTACTTCTATGACGTAACTGCTAAATATTTAGTTTATAAAAAAGAGATTTTCAGCGTTGATA
This sequence comes from Pachliopta kotzebuea, assembly GCA_018246255.1. NCBI lineage: Eukaryota > Metazoa > Arthropoda > Insecta > Lepidoptera > Papilionidae > Pachliopta > Pachliopta kotzebuea. The sequence goes on along the minus strand of DWLS01000151.1, from coordinate 35,623 downwards.
TATACATAAAGGTATAAAAAAACCTGCCCGAATCATAATACTTAAACAGTTACATTAAGGGATCAAGTTATGTTATCTTCGTACAAGTTATTTAATTAAATCACAGTTTTTATAAAAAATTACTATATAATTTTTCCATTTCAATGTAGGACCTGTTAAAAGAATTGAATGTGTCTTTGTTGTTCTTATTTTGTTTTTAATGATATGTTTCACTATACCCTTACGACCTACAAAGTATAATTGAAAAGAATAATGTGGTTGATACTTTGAAAAATATTTAATTCTTTATTAGGTACTTTTTCTATTAATGACGGACTAACTTTGGATGTTAAGCCCACCAAACTCATACTCCATTGAACTTTTAATAAAACGAACCAAATATGTACACAAATGCAATATCTATTAACTCCTTAATAAAATGTAGACTAGCACATTTTATTTTTAAATTAATTATGTTGTTTAGAAAATGAAATCTCAAACTTTGTGTCTCATTCGTTGTATGAAATCTTCATTTCGTTTAATTTTAAAATTTACATTGAATTAAAAATATAAAGAACAATATTAAATTTCATTACTTGTTACATTGTTAGTACCCTTTTATTAAAAGCAGGGCAAATTAAATGTTGTTTAGCGAATACGATGTTTTTAAATTATAAAATTTTATTGAGGTTATAAAATTGAAAAGCTTCAGTGGATTCTCCGAGGGAATCTCAGCGGCGGTTCTGGCTGTAATAAGAATTTGCTAATGACGTTTCGTAAAAATTTAATTAATTCTCTTGAGTAATATTTATGTCGTCAAAGAAAATGTTTTTCGTTTTAATATTACCCCAAGAGAATTTTAAAAGTGAACAATTTTAGCATACTTTAAAATTTTAAAATATATGAGAATTTCTATTGAAACCTGGATGGAATAATATGAATTCCGTCGATAAAAAATGTGTTCTATATATGTTTTAATAAAAATTTATGTGTGTATAGTAAATACTCTAATTCTATAAATACTAATAATATTTGTAACAGACGGCAGAGTGAAGGTTTTTATGTTACTTTTTATAGTGATCACTTGTTTTTATTATTTTGTCGACTTTTAAATGTCTTGGCATTTATTTCTTTATTGTGATGAAGTACCTACTTTCGAAATATCAAAAAATTCAGGTTTAGGGATATAAAAATAGAATTGTTTTAAATTCTGATGAAACAGTTTCTTAAGTACTTATGAATGAGTGATTTGTTTAGATAAAAGTATATTTTAACATCAGCTATGTTCTAAAGAGAAATGAGTAATTTATAGCGTTATTACTTTTCGCCTATTTACCATATGAACTTTCACATTATTCGCAGTAGTCTACTTGAATAATGTACAAAATAACAAACAGAGCGAAAGAGAATAAATGACATGTTGCTCGCTGAGGCAACTTGTGGAACTATATCAAAGTCATGATCGCTTACAATAGCGGATACTGTAGGAACAAAGGTTATATTTTCTTATTCATTTTTCTTAACGGCCATTTGTCTTAATATTAAGGAAATGTAATGAACAGAAACTTTAACGAAATAGCAGAAGGCAAATTAAGATGTACTTTTTGCTTTGTTCCTTTTTGTTTTTTAAGTTCAAATGTATAGTAGATTTTATTCCCAGGGCTTTCAGAGATTTCATGATTATAAAACGATTATGTATATATTTAAATTCTTCTTCTAAGTCGTACTTCCTCACGACTGAGGGTCGTGGTGATCGTGTGTAGTGTGTAACACGACGACTTTCTTGGCAGTTATTATTGAGTGGTGTTGCCATTGCCTTTCATGATATAGATATATTTAAATAGTGTTTTATTTAAAAAAACGTATATCAATTAGTAACAATAATTTTTTAAAGTTTTTACCCGTTAAAAATTAAAATGGTTGGCAATGAAATATTGGAAGGTAATCTAGTGTAAAAATGCTTGTCACTCCGAGTTAAATAAAAAATGTATTACTTTAATTGTTTAAATGTGTTGTTCCACTTGTAAAGTGATACGTTGTAGTAAGTCGCTTTCGTTCCTAACATAACAGTGAAACCTTTAAATGGATTAATTAAAGTTAATTTGGTATCTTGGGACGGACGGCCAGCGTGTGCTTGCGGTCGGTTGGCTTCACGAGTTTGGCAATATGTACCATTATGATACATCGTTAAATTTTCCCTTCATACAATGAAAATTGTTTACATAGTGGCGGTATTACAGTAATTAAGTTAATAATTTTAAATCGAAATTGACAAATACAGTTTACTTGATGCAGAAACATATTTAACATCAAAAGTTTAAAAGTTGTAGTATATATGTTTGACTAATAGGATAAATTATTATTAGGAATTAATAGTTGCTGGTAAAGGATGACTGACTATTCAAGCAATCCGCAGCTAATAAACAGCTGAACATACGAATACAAATATACTTTATTGTGCACTATCACAGAGTTACCAAAAAAAGGACATATATCAAGATTTTCACAATAGGTGGTCTTCATTCTCACCAGCGATCTCTGCCAGAGAACCTTTGGATAGAAATTTAGCAAGTAGAACAAATCGGTAGGGTGCACACGAACAGTGAAAGGAAATAAAAATAGAAACAATATAAATAATAAAAAAATAGAAAAAAGCACAATATCAGCTATTTTACTATATGAACAATACGTAAATATAATACCTTCATGAGCATGTTGATCATGTTACAGCCAAATTAGAGCTACAGATAGTGATCTTTGACATGTTTTTTACACGATTTAATACTTTCACTGCATGGAATAGAGAGGTAAGGAGTTCCATAGCTTCACAGCGTACACAGTGAACATAGGCCTTCACCAAACATTACCATTGCAATTGGATTCTTGTTCACAACAGCAAAAATCTCTATATTCTTTTACACACTTTGTTATTGAAGTGTTTGTCAGTCTGATAAAGAAGAGGAGGTATTATTAATACATTTATAACTTTAAATTTTCTTTAATTACCTAGTAGAGCAAGCTATAAAAACTTTTTAACTTTTTAACGCTCAAATATTAAACTGCAATAATTTGTTAATTTTCCTTTTACACGCGGACCGAAATCCACGTTGCATATATCAAAGGATCTAAGCATTAAGCTCCGGATAATATTAACATCATTAAGAAACAGCCATGTACCTAGTTAGCTACTTTACAGACTACAATAATTACACCGCGAGATACTTAAAGTAATTTTATGACTGTGCTTAAATCTTTAGTTGACTTTAACGCCACTGTTAGTAATAGTGCTTTATGTACTTGACTCGCTTGGCTTCTACAGAACGAAATGTGAGGAGAATAAAAGATACATTTTACGGAAGTAAAGCCACTTGTACAGAAATTTGAGAAGAATAAGAATTAAAACAACTTAGGTTAATCTAGATCTATAGTGAGCAAAATATTATTGAATCATCTTCTTTTGTTTCAGAATGAAAAAAATATGTTTATTTGCCATTGTATAGTTAATTAAATATCGAAAAAGTTAAAATTTGGTCAGCATTTAGTCAGCAAATGTATACAATTGCGACCTTAAAATTTGGCGTACTGTTTTTATTGCTTTCTTTTTGGACACCTTTTGGACCTACACGAGGGTAGTAATTAATGACTTCAAAACCTATTTTACTTTTTGCTTTCAGTTTTACTTATATGTTTGCATTTTAGAATTTTGTGTAGGTGATTGAAGAATTTATATGAAAGAAAATTACGTAATTGATGGAAGTTTAATACCTTACAGTCGGTTCTCTAGATATTTATAGTCACTCCTTCAGTAATGACATTTTAAAACATGTACTAAAATCATTCAGGATTACATTGTCGATAGTTAAACGGTTACATTAAAGGAAGATAATTATAAATAGAAAAAGGACACGAAAGGTTAATACCAAAAAGATGTATTTATAAAGTCGGACAATACTTTAATTCCACAAGTTTTACTATAAGGGTCACGCTTAGGTAGATAGTCAGGGAATGATTGACTGGTGATTTGAGAATTATACTGCCATTTGTCTAGTGTTGCCAATTTCTACTTTATTTACAAAACCTATAATTAATAATAATTCGGGACAACTATTTGCACTGGTACTTTGTTATTACATGATTTATTGATTGACAATAAGTACAGAGTTTATACAAGTAATCCTTCAACCGTCATTTAATTGACGGATTTCCCATTTCATATTTATTTCATCAACTTCTTAAACAACATATTTATATGTTTATTTAAATGTTGCTAATATTAGTATAAAACTTATGTTTTGTGGAAAAGATTACAGGTGATCTACAACATGTCCAGCAGTGGCCGTTCATCAGTTGATGATGAATAAAAAATTCACTTACGAATATGTAGATTAAAATTATTTATATACGTAAGACTAGTAATGCTATAAGATTGATAACTATTTATTGAATAGTCATTTTCAACAAAGTTTGACGTAAATTTCATTAAAGTTTTCCCATTTCTCATTAAACTATATTCTTTGTAGCCTGTTATCTAATTAAATCACCTTAACTGTTACTGTCTTTATTATCTCTTCTTTTTTTTAAGACTAATTACTAAAGTAATTATAGTCTTGATTTTTGATATTTACCATATGTTTTAATGTTTCGTGTTACTGTGTAAAATATTATTAAAAATATCGTTTTACTTATATGAGAAATTGTTATTTTCCAGATTTTAGTATGTTTTGTTGTTCTTTAATTATCATTGTTTTAGATTGTAATTATTTACAGTTCTTTACTTAACTTTAAAAATCTGTTAAACCCGAGTCACACCGTTTTATTAAATGAAACTGTGTTCATGTATTAACTAAATCTTAACTAACCTAAAGATCAGTTATACTATAAAATTATATTATATAAGCTTAAATTAAAGCTATGGTTTTGTCATTTAAATAATTATGTACATATCATTTTCATAATTTTTTTTAAGTTAAATTTATTTTTACGCGAAGTATAAAAAAGTTATCTAAGTTTTAAAGCTTACTCCATGATAAGATTGAACCAATTTAGTTTATTATGTGAAAAAGCAAACAATAGCCTAAGATGAATCACAAGTCATATGTCAATGTCGCCGCAATGTACACTGAGGGAATAAAATTAGAAATAAAATGGGAAACTTTATCGCGGTGGTCACGAAGACTGGAAACTTTTTAATTAAAAAAAAAAAACAGGAAAATCATGCAGAAATCTTCTTTAATGATATATTATTGATGTTTCTATACGGAAATGAAATTCATTATTACAACAAATAAGAAAATCGTACGCGTATATACTTATTTATATTTTCCTTTCTAGTAGGCCTTTAAACAAAAAAATCGCTGCTTTAGCTATCTATACCGCCACCATTATCAAATTTTATAAAAATTATATTAATTAGGTTAACAGGTTAAAAGCAAATGTACTCAGAAAGTTTCGGATAGCAGCGGTGGAAACTTTAATGGATTTCGCATCAAACTTTCAGCTGACAGCTCCCTGATATTAACCTTTTGTTGAACGATATCTTCTTGTTGAAAGCATCGCGAAATTCTTTCTTAGATAATTAATAATAAAACAACAAATTCTCTAGGTGTTTTTTTAAAGATATGAATACAACAATTGTTACAAAATAAATTAAGTTTCCATAAAGATAAAAGTTTTTAATCAATTATTAATAGTTACTTGATTTGCTTTGCTTTTATTACCAGTTATTTAGACATCACTTTTCCTTGTCTCAGTACACGATTTGTGACACTTTTAAGAAGATTCTTCTATTTTAGATTCTTTTGTAACTTTGCCAGTCGCAAAGGTCTTGTTTACGCTGAAACGTTGGCGAGCTTAAGGATGTCTTATACTCTCATTTTATAATAGAATATAGTTATGCCAGGGTTCTGGGAGTGATATAAGTAGTACCGGCGAACCGCGGAGCTGTGTTACAAAACAAGCTTGGATAATGTCCTTTGCAAAGGTTCATATTATCTAAATTTGCAATGTATGAAACACGGTACATGGAAATGGTTACGATACCGACCGCATGCTCGTCTGACTCATCAACCGAAAACACCTAATACACGTCAATTAATACCTTGCCAACAATGTTGCCAACTAAATATACATCACTTCGATAGATATTGTTTCGCAATTAAACTAAATATTAACGTACAAACTTCATAAGGCCGCTTCATAATAACATGTGTTAAATTTTGGTGGTACGTATGTTTTAATTAAGTTTTTTAATTAAATTTTAAGTATGGTTAGTTAAGACGGCATGTGTGGTGTACTATTAATAACTCATTGCTTCTTGGAATAAAAAAATCTTATGTATCATATAAACTGTTACTTCTATTGTTATCTTGCGTAATACATTCCCAAGGCTGTTTATCCATCACGCAGGTCAAGTGCGTGCTGTGGATTTCATTTTTCTTCTCGAGTTTTACTTGAACATTTTGATTTCCACGATATTCGGATGTTCAGAAATTTAAGCTCACTCAGTGAGCTCAGAGACACCTTTCTCATCATTTATTACAATAGTTTCACGACTCTTACTATCACTGTTTTCACATTTCTTATAGGTTCCGCTAAATCTTAATAATCCTGTATTTTAGTTTATTACAGTGTTCTTAATATTACGTATAACTATTTACAGATCTACATTCAATTAACGCATATTGAATTAACTTGATAATTTAACCAATGATTTGGTTATTAACGGAACACTGATTCTTGTACAGTATCATCTTGATTACAGATCGCGTTGATTTACACTGTATTAACATGAAATAGAGGCGTTTCATTTGATATGTGAAGTAGAACAGAGTCCCAATTACTAGTTACAGGCATCGCAGGTAAATTAAAGATTCCTACTACCCTGAAAAATCATATGACTTGTTTGTCCACAGCTTTTTACTAATTCATCATTGTAAGTTTGATTCACATTGTTTCTTTGACGCCGTTTTAACCATTGGCTTTCTTATACAGAAGTCCTTGTTTCAATTCCGGGACACATTTAGGGTAATTTGGAATGCTGTCGTTCGAACAAGTCTTGCTCTCCAGAAAAGCATTGCTAAATTCAAGTAACCAATACATAAGAATAAGTGTTTCACACACTTCACGATTTTAGGTCTCAGAGTCAATTAAAAATTATGTGGTTTTAAGGCCAAGTATTAGCTTTTCTTTGATAATCAAAAACATGTATTAACATTGAAAATGCTAAAATAAATATCGTAACCAATAAATTAAAAATATCTATATAATCCTACATCCATGTCAAGAAGACAAAGCTTTTGATGATTTTGATGAGACTTTCTCTATCAGATAGTTGAAGATGATAGGAATGATTGAGGCTACTTTTATTTAAAACAGAGATTAAGATTTCAAAAAATAAATATCCCTGAAGATTATGCACACGTTCCGATCCAGTTTGATCAGTTTTCTTAGCAAGTGTTTTTATAAGAAAACTAGGTTGCCTTTAACACTAATACGCAAAATAAACAGAACAAAATAGGACAAGACAGGACAGGACGGGACAAAACAGAACAAAATTTTAACCGAAATTTCCTACGAAGTTAAGTGACTATGAAGCGGACGGAGCGAGCTCGCTTAGTATCAAGTTTTTGAACGTGATGTTTTAAACCTTGTCCATTGTCATTTTTTTAATTAGTGAATATGTATAATTGTTCCTCCTAATTTTTGAATGCTGGGACTTATCTCGCACAAGGAAAATTTAATTATAAAAAGTATGGTCACGTATTAACTGGGAGACATAACGTGTGGACATGCTGCTCTACATTTACGTGGTATCTCTCTGCGGCTTGTGGTACATCATGACGTGTGGTCTATACTATTTACTTGTGATCGACATGGCGCCAGTGATGGTGTAGTTAGTTCAGTGCGGTTTACATAATTATTGGAAAACGTTAACAAAAGATGTTAGATATCAATATTTATTAGAAAGAAAAAGATCGTTAAGTAAACAGTCATCGAACATGTAACCAATCTTTAAAAAATTTATAAGAATATCTACAGCCGATTTCGAAATACTTTTAATTATGGTTGGACCTACCATAGAACAAAGAGGACAAAATTTTTTTGAAGGTAACTATCCCTCACATTAGACTTGCTGCAACAGAGAGATATTTGATATGATTCTTTGTGTAATTCTTCTTTAGTGTTTTATTGAAATCGCGATAAGAATTATCCCACAATAACAGAGAGTTTGAATTTAATTTGGTAAAGGTCAATATGATCTCTTTGGGACATAATACTGCCATTTCGTAGAAGACTAGCAACACTGAGCAAAACTTGTCGGGGGACACGATGGTCGCAAAATTCGACTTGCGACGTGTCCCACAATCGGTATATATCTCTTTCGACGTCGGACTAAATCGCAAGAGTCCTTGTCTGGCATATAGATTTCATGTCGGGTAACAAATGTCCCGTAGTAAAAATGGGGCTTGCACTTGGTACTGTTTAACTGGAATTGTTTACTCCTACTTACTGAGGGAACATTAAAACGACTGTTCAATAATGAAATAAAATTTTCTGTATAATCAATATAAAAAAAAGGCTTCCTGCTCAAAAAAGAGACCTCGTAAAAACATGTTTTCAGAAATATTTATGATTATTATGGACATATTTCTCTTTGTGGAAAATATTAGAAATTATATTCATTTGTAACAACGTGCGTTTGTTTTATTTATAAAAGCCTAAAAAAGTAGATAGTCATTCCTCTCATCGTTCATGTGTCATGATTAATGTTACACCTGATGATATAGCTCTACGGAAGACTAACATTACGGTCCTACATAACGATTGGTGTTTAGTAGCGATTTTTTTTATTACAGAGGTAACGAGACGATGTAGTTCACCTGATGGTGAATGATACTGTGGTATTAGTTCCAAAGATGAATGTAACAACACATTTCGTTTTGAGACACATGGTGTTGTATTGTTATACCAGCAATTTCATTAGTTATAGCGCCTTTTTAATTAAAACATAGTAACGTCTGTACATTTCTGTTTGATAGTAGAAATAGAAGCTGCAGTGGTAAAGACCTAAACGCTTTCAATAAAGAACTACCACCAATAAATGAATAAACCATTTACATTGGACAATGCATCGTGACCTACAGTTTTTCAAGCTATTCTTTTTCCAGTATATAAATATTATATTATTTATTGCTTGGTGTCAAATTTTATTGTAACTATATGAGTGTTTTCTTTTCATAACTTGTTTAATCGAATTTTGTATGTGTCTATATTATAACATATCTATATTGCCCAAGGTAAACCGGAAGATACAACTAAATGTATCGAGTCCATCTTCACACTACGTGTACCATATAAAGTTAAATAATTAAGTATATCGACATATGATTTTATGTATATTAGCATAACTTTTTTAATTAAAAGTTGTTCATGACATTCGTAGTCCCTTTAAAGGATTTTGGCATAAAGCAGGCTGCAATAACTTAACAACATTCTTGACCTACTTGTGGGAACGACGTCGGAGACAAAGGCAACGCCGTAAGTTATGACGATGCAAATAACTCCAAGTAAATTTACTGAGTAAAGGTCCTGGATGTTTTTTATTTCGACAAAGCGACTTGATGAAGAAAACGTGCACTTGCTTTCTACTAATAAATTCATATTTTGATGAGTGGTCGTTTTTTTTTCGGAGCTGGCGAGTGAAACTTGCCTAACTAGTACGATAAAAAAACTGGTATGAAAAATCTTACCAGTAAGCAACATTGAGTATATAGTGATTTATTTTTAAATGTTTCATTAACAACTTATTTCATGAATACTTTTACATCATGTAAATATGTTTCTAAAAAAAATGTTCATTTTAGTAATAAAAAACGCCGTACAAGTTACAACTCTATTCTTTTGAACAAGTTACTTAACGAGCTCCGAAGTTAAGTAGTTGCTTAAAATTTTAAATTAAAAGCGAAATATTCAAGCTTAGAACGTGAACACGGGGTGCGCATGAAGCCTTGGTTACTTAGTGTTTAAGTTTTGCACTTTATTTATTTAATGAATAATGGCGTGCATAAAAAATCTTTAGTACTAAACTTAGAATATTTTTAATATTTAAACGATGTAGATGTAATAAAAGGTCTTGAATATCATAAGATTTATTTCAAGAATATACTAGTTTTACCTCGATTCTTTATTTAATCGGAAGCTTAAATCAAATGGGGACCTGCGTTTCCGACACTTATAATAAAACTCGTCATAAATAATTTTATTTCTTCGTTCCTTTTGAACACCGGATATTTTAAAATTTCTATCAAATATATAGGGAAAAAGGAAATAATGACTTTACTCATGTTAATTAGTGTTATATCGTTTTATTTTATTTATTGTTTTAATTGTGTGGGAGCACCTCCGCCACCGCCATTCTTATACTTATTTTTTATTTTTATTTTTCTGCCGTCAAAGAGCAGTGTGCAAACAGTACTGTGTCCTGGTTTGAAGGGTGTTGTATGCTAGTGAAATTACTGGGGTTACGAGATTTAACACCTTATGTGTCAAGGCGACGAGCGCGATGCGGTGCTGTGTATACCATCTTAACGAGGCCGTGTTGTTATGAACAAGCGGGTAAGTTATAATCGGGTGAACGCCTTGCTTGTCTCGTCGAATATAAAAAAACATTTTTCACATTCACCTAAAATTGGTGTATTTCTTGGTTTTATTAGATCTCACTGCTGTTGGACGTTTGACATGATTTATTTAATACAAGCTTGTTTGTTGTTGAATCGGACGGAATGCCTCGGGCGGGCTCTTTGTTGCGCTTTCTTTCGTTGTTGGGGAATATCTTGTATTGTACATATTTTTCCTTAACTTTCTCTGTAGTAAGGTGTTATTAGATATTACTTTACTGTGTTTTGCTAATGTTTCCATTATTAAAGTAGAAATGTATTTAGAATTAATAAAAGGGACTTAAGTTGTATGACTTATAAAGCAACCTGTTGTAATATAAGCCGTAGGTTGACTGATAGACAATGACCATAAACATAAATACTATATTACATAAATAATATACATGAATATAACATAAACAATATATAAATTATTTTTAGGTAATAGAATAAAGACTATAAATGAATAAAAATATATGATTTTTTATTCTTTAAATCTCCGTCCTCTTTTCAAGCCATTTTAATAATTATGATATTATGATTATATATATCTTTTCAATGATTTGAACAAATGAGCAAATTTATTGAATGGTAAGATATACTTGCCTGTAAAAATACGACGCTAGTTAAGATTTTAAATACTACGCCACATTGTGTTCTTCACCTTATGATAAAGATGCAGTATCAGGGTGAGTATGATCTAACTCTTCCTTCACAATTAACCATTTGTGACCTTTACCGAGTATAAGAGACAGTTATATCTAGTAATCAATTTAATATCTTTACAACGAATGGGCTATAAAGCTTACAACAAATAGAGGCAAATCATAACGTTTTTATTACAGATGTTATGGTATTGTATTCTCTAATAATAAAAGATGTAATATTGCCGGCAAATGTTTACAGATTGACGGCACTATAACTTTAGATTTTGTTACGACAAATATTCAATGACAAGATTGCGAGTTACATTTTAATACAAGACCCCATTGCATTTTCTTTTCTCAGACTTAAATTGATGTCTCTTTACCTTAATATTTTAGTTACAAATTGACCTCACTTTCATATAATGTTAAGTGACAAATTAGGCTATCGAAGTTTACACGACCAGAATAGCGACATGTCTGGCCCCTAAATCGAATTAGGGACCTCCGTGTTAACAACCGCTTAGCCTTGAAAAAATTGATGAGAGTTTAGATAATGATTACGTTGAACGGTTTATAATGTTGGTACTCCGTAACTATTAGGAATATATAATGTTTAATGTGGATTTAGGTTTAGTTATATAATCGAATTAATTAATTGAACAATACATTTTAAACTCCACTCATCAAAGTAACGGATCCACTGAAATTTATTAAATGATAATTAAATCGTTTTGTTAAAACACGAATCAATTTCCAGAACATTCGTTCAATTAATTAAGTATAAAAATACTCGACATCAGAATGGAGTTTGTGTAATTGGATATTCCGCTTTTCATGATTTTCGATTACACGGACCCCTATTTAATTATACAACATATTACACTTTTAAAATAATTATAAACAAGTTCATGCATTATAATCAATTATTTAAATCGCCATTTTGTCATCGACATAAGATACTCCAATTAATTTCTAAGAGTCTGCAAAAGCATTCAAAGATTCTTCTCGATCTTTGTAAACTCCTTGTTGGTCGCCAAGACCAAGACCAAACCACTGGTTGTCTAGTGTTGCGGTTACCTAGACGTGGTTTCCATTCAAGGAACATTCTATCCCATCGGTCATCTCCATCTACCGTTTTTAAAATTTTGATAACTGGAATACAGTAACGTAACGGCGACAGATACAGGACAAATTATACGAACTATTTTAATAACTACAATATAATAATTAATAAGAAATATTTATAATTTACATAATAAAAATACTCTGTTTTGCTGTTTGACAAACATTTTATCATTGAATAGTAAAATTTATCGTAAACATATTACCTGAAAGGATGTAATATTAAAAGAGTAGTTAAACTGAATTACGACTTTCCTTACAAGTTAAGCACAATGTAATACAGTTACAATATTGTTAGCTGAAAGCTAAATGCAAAGTGGCGTTTTACATACATGTTATTTATAACAATACCTAATGAATGACATTTTAGTTTTTTTTTTTGTATTAATACGTTTATGTGTTATGTTTAAGAAATAAATAGATAAATATTATTTATAAGAACATTGATATAATTGTAGGTAATGTGACAGGTCTCTGCTGTAGGCTAGACGGATATTTGCAGCTTAAATTTCTTCAGCCAAATGGTAGTGAGCAAGCGTTACTATACAAATTTTTTAGACGGTGATACACATTTCTTCAGAACAGAAAATAAAGTGACAGAAGAAAATAGAAGATAAGAGAGTAGAGTTTTAAGGGCAGCGCTAAGCTTGGAAAGGCATGAAGGAGGAAAGGAGAGAAGAGTACCATTCTACATTTTGTAATTGATTGCATTCAAATAAATAAATCCAGAGTATGAATGTAATTCATTGAAATCGCTCTTAATTTACAAGTCTACGAGAAATCTACAGATTTCGTTTCATTAACGTTTCTTAAGAAGCAAATATTTAAAGGGTCGTTTCCAGGAATTTAATAGTTTTTCATTATTATTTGGTTTAATTATCTTTATTTAAATATTATATCTAATTTTTTTTGTTATTGTTAGTATAAAAGGATAGACTAAAGTGTTTATATTCGTTTTAAATAAGACGATTTATCTTGGAAGACGTACTCTGATGCACAGTTGAAGCGAATTGTTTAAAATTCGTTTACTTACGTTAAACTTCCATTTCTGCAAAGGTGAGATTGAGATGCAAACGAAGGTTTACTTCGGCGCTGACAAAACAACGCGTAACGTACTAACTTTCTCGTTTCCGCTTTTAATGTATCCCAAACTTACTTGGCTTAGTTTTTCTTTGTTAACTAATAAAAGTACACTAACATGTTTGTATGACTTGACGGAAAATCTTGTAGAAAATTTCATCATCTCTGCCTTTATTTTTGATTGTATCAAAGCTACAGTGTCTCTCAAATTTGGAAACGTGTTAGTGAAAAGTCAAAATTTAAACAAAAGATCTGTGTACTTTACAAGACGTAAAATACAAAACATTTTTGTTATAAATATAGCAACATTTTAATTATAATCGTATTTATAAGTAAATATGGAAATGGAAATAATTTTTTGGCTTTAAATTAATAATAATGTTAAAGTAGTAAATTAATAACTGGTAGCGATTTAGTTGTTATATAAGCGAATTGTCTATTGTAATAGACGGCGACAGATGGTAAGTTGACAATTGGTATAATCACCTTTATTATTTACTTTAACAAGTCTACAAAAAAAAATATTTTCTTAAAATTATATCGCACCTGAAATAGTAACAGTAAACTATAAATAATATTAAAATTTTGATGCCTGAAAAAATTTAGTTTAGGTGGATATTTAACAATTTGCTTGAAGTTTTCTCATAGAATATTTACAAAAACTACCTACGTTTTTAAATAAAATACTGTAAAAATGAAGGCTGAAATATAAAAAAAGAACATAAATTTTACAATCTTGAATGTAATGAAATAATTAAGCATTCTTTGGAAGCAAATTTGCATGTCGGTACGCAAAGAATAAGATCTCGTTAAGTCGTACTTCATTTCCTTTCTACAGATGTATTCTTTTTAACTAACGACTCTTTGTCAGCTTAATTAAAGGACCGAATAATTAAAACTCTAATAAGGTGTTTAGAGTACAGTAAATACTTTGATTTTTGTTGTTAAACAATCGCGGAATTTTCTGTTAAGACTTATCCGTCACTTATTTAGCTTTATGACGATATACACTATGGTGTGCTACCTAGGTAATTTTACTAGCTACAACGTCTTTGAAGTCGAAACGCAGTAATGTTTTATTATTACTGTTTGGTGGCACAAATAGGCCCTGTGCGGGTACGTATGCAGTCTGCTGCAAAACAGAACAGTAGTTTCATATTTTACATTTGGCAAATACTTAATGTAAGTTAACAACGAGACAATAACCAAATTAAAAATTATCGTGAAATGTGAGTAAAACTTTTTACTTGTCGCCCTTTACATAAGATCTTATCACTAATGACTTAATTTCACCCCAATATAAAAATAAAAGAAATAAGCTAAAGATACAGACAACTATTTTTATTAATGTTATATATAGTTTTTATAAAAGATTCGTTTAATAATAGTAGGTTACTTAGCACTGTTTTAGTAAATTTGTGTTAAATTAAGCTAATTTATCAAATGCGGAAATTACACGTCAGCCTGCCGAAAGATATTTCCTTTAACCGGAAATTACTTGCACGAGTTGTTAGTTCAAAGTTAATGCGCATTAAACAATTTAAATTCATTTGCTATTAATCAATTGATTCAGTTATTGA
Organism: Pachliopta kotzebuea; assembly: GCA_018246255.1. Lineage (NCBI taxonomy): Eukaryota > Metazoa > Arthropoda > Insecta > Lepidoptera > Papilionidae > Pachliopta > Pachliopta kotzebuea. Next base: position 20,560 of record DWLS01000151.1, on the reverse strand, counting down.
TATAACTACGACTGCAGCGCTGCGAACGGATATATGGGTAATAATACCGTGGTGACACCTAGTTTTATTCCATTACTACATTTACTATATATGTTTTGTTCGTCTCGTCTCTTTGCTGTATGAAAACAAACATCTACATTTAAAGGTAATTCATAGGTCATAATTTTAAGAGTGATACATCATAAACAATATCATCGAAGACGAAGGATATTATTATCAAACAATCTGCAGGAACAATTAATTAATTGAAAAGCCTCTAAAGTTAAAATTGCAATGTTAATGGCTAAAATTTGAAAGTAGCAAGCACTAAGATACTGAACATTCACCCTAGTATCTATTCCAATAAAACAAGGCCTTATAGTTTTATTACATACAACAAAATTAAAAAATCCGTTGCAACTAACCAGCTTAATAAAATTGGCTTCTCCCAGCCGCCGGCGTAATAAGATTAAATGCAAATGACCACATTGGGTATGACTATCATCTGGGTTAAGAGGATTAATTATAATAAATAATTTTGTTTTAATTTTTTTAGAACGAAGTAGACGGTATTAGTCTTATAGAATTATCAGCATCATTGGATTCAAGGCTCAGAGATCCTGAAACCGCGAGCACGATCGTTGATAAAGGATGGTAAGATTCTTTAAAAAAAAAATACAGCTAGGAAAAACAACTTGCGGATCATTTTATTTTTAATTCTTTTAAATGTGTAAGTTCCCTTTCGTGTTTTGGGTAAGAGTCTATCATTTCCATTTCGCTTCATTGTTATTTTTCTTTTTCTCTTTCTTTCTCCTAACTTTTCTCTTCTAACATTTTAGATTTTTCTATCTTTCATTCTCTTGCTACATATGTATCTCTTATTTCATGTATCGCATCTCATACTAAACTCGTTGCATCTTTACTCTATATCTATTACGTTTTCTTTTCTGTTATCGTCATTTCTTACTACAATTCAGATTTTGATACAGTTTATTCTCCATTTATCATCTTTACTATTTTTCTTTACATTTTATTTATTTTTGAATTTGAATTGTAAAAACATTTTTATTTTGCTTTAATTCTCTCCCTGTCATATTTGCGCAGAATTCGGTGAAAATGCGGTGACTTTCATCACTCATTAAAAAAAGCGATGCTACCGACATTAATCGCTCTTCCTTGCTCTATTTCACAATCTGCTCTTTCGGTTAGTTACTCTCAACCGTCTTGTACAGGTTGTGTGTCCGTCATACAGTTTTCCACCTTTCTACACCGGTGGTCACTACTAATAACTTAGCGTGGGATAGCTCTTCGAATTATTATCGACTTTAACATCTGGATGTAATATCAGTTACAACCTTTATATTGAATTATGTCAACGTAAAAACAAAGGTATGTCTAACAAACACGAATATCGGTAACAAAAATTCTCTATTGACTTGACGGAAGGAAGTGTCAGTTACAAGACCGCACTCTTGGTATGAGGTCGCTTTTGTTTATTTCATGATAAAATATATTTTTTCTCTGTTTACTCATAACTATTATTCAATTCTATTTAATTTTTAACTTTTTATTCCATACATAAACGGACTTTCAACTAAACTCAGTGCCTTTCTTTCATAAAAAGAGACACAAAGGCAGTTTTGATGGACCATTTAAAAATTTTTGCTGGGACTTTTGACTTTTCAAAACAAAAAAAAACGTTAGTTACATTCCACACGTTGCAATTTCCCGGCGTTAAATCAATTTTGTGAACAGTTCGTGAATGTGGGCGCTGTACATTTTCTAGTGTAGCCTAGTTTCGAATTTACTTTTGGTCTACTGGAATTGCACATTTTATGATACATATGATTCATCATAAATATAATTTTTTTGTCAAAACTACTCACTTCTTATACAATCATTGAGATTTATGAAAAGTAGGATAAACGTTTCTATGAGTTAAAACAATCTCTGTTTAATAAGATGCACTTTTACTATCATGAAACTAAAATTGAATATTGCTAACCCAGAACCATGTCTTTAATATTAAAATACACCTAAGCCAGTGAAGCGGTATATTTGCAATATAAGAGCGGTAGCCAAGTGCACCGCACTAAAAGTGGCCCTCTGAGGGTTATAAATCTAAGTATGTATAAATTCCACATAATCCTGTCTTCTCCTCGGAAACAGAACATCTTCTGAAGATTTAACTCTGATAATAAGTCCATTATAAAATACAGAATGTTCCACCTGAGCTTCCACCCAGTATTCGGGCAGCTCGCACCAAGGCTTCCTTCAAGTGAATGCTGTGGGAATATTATCATTCTTGGAGTCCATGTCAGCTATTATGACTATGTATGTATGTGTTTATTATTTTTAATGTATGTATATTTTATTTAATTATTGACCTTGCTCACAGTTTATGTTCTTATTATGTTTGTATGCACACTTTCATAACATTTATAATAGAATAACATATTTATAAGGTATACCAAAATTAATTAACTCCTATGTTGGTTTTTAACGCGCTACTGCACGCCTACTTAAGTTCTCTGCTCAATCCTATAGACTGGGAGAGAATGCCTTTTGGCATTAGGCCGCCTTTTTGTACCTCTACATGTGAAAATAAGGTTTTTAAATAAATGTTAAATTATCAATCTTTAATTATAAGATTTATAATTTATTTTAGTCATTTTGACAATTTATTAAGAAAGCAAACATTTCAAACGGAGCAACTTTTTGTTGTATTTAAAGTAAATTGAATGAGCGGTAAGTAAAAAAATTAATTAATTTCAGCAGAAAGGTTTTTCCATTACGTCTCTCGGGTTGGATCTAATTACGTTTTTTTGGGTGGTCCTCGTTTCATTGACCGCCCTTTACACAAATAGATGTGCCAATCTCATTGAAAGGGTAAATGATTAGTCGAAAGAAAAACTGAATTACGGCCATAATTGTCTTTGCAAACAACATCAGTGTTTGGATGAAGTTTATCCAAAAAAAAAAAAAACAATTGCAATAAAGTAATCGAATATTTAAGTTACAATTGATCAGAGAGATTTTTATATATATGTACCAAATCTGGTATAAATACCTAGTGCTTACGTGTCTTTTAATGTCCTATTTAATTCAAAATTGAACAAAGTTTTTATGAAAACTATTGTTTATTATATCATATGCTTGCTTAAAAATAATATTTCAGTTTAAAATGGGTATATTAAGTACCCGTGAATTATTTATTATACTTGAAGGATTCGTAAAATATCCTGGGTCCACTTTCCATGCAGCGAATATAATCCGGACTTCCGTCCACAAACAGAGAAATTTGAAAAATTCCTCCCGACATACAAAAAGAAAGTTCAAACCTTCATTAACCAATTTTGTAACAAAATATTTCATTATTTGTTTCCTTTAACATTACAAATCTTTTTTTGTTAAGGAAAATGGTTTTTTATTGTGTTTCTTCTTATCGAAACTGCGTCAGACTATACCAATATTATTAAGTACGTACTTGGTTTACGTAAACCTATTAGGAAATTATTTTTTTAATAAATTAAGACTTTTTAATAAGAAAAATACAATTTAATAAGAAAAAAACAGAATATAACTATAGGCAGAATGAAAATTCTCATACCTATTTATTACTGTAATATTTGATTAGTAAATAATTTTGTTTATATGGCATAAATCTAAAGGCCGTGGATTTCCATATTTTTTAAGATTTGTCATTATCTATAGAAAAAGTTTCATTAGAAAAAAATAGTAGTAAAAATACTAATAGCGGATAACGATCATCTATTTGCAAATCCTTCATTTTTAATTTTTTTCCGAGATTGTTAATCATTATATAAATTTGTTGTAAATAGGTAAATATTAAGAAAGAAGAGAGTTAAGTCAACAAATATTTTCTTATACAGCGGAAGATTTGTTTAATACATATGTTTTTTTAATAACAAGCGACAACAAAAAATTGACGATTAATTAATTTAACAATGTACAGTACTTTTTAATTGGCGACCATGTACTTTAGCTCCGTTTTGTTTGTATTTCATTTATTAAATTGCGTAACATTAATATAAAAGCCGTTGTATGTTGTTGGTACACGAAATACGGCAACGTCACTGAATTAAAATGTTTAACTTGGTTCAATTACGATAACGAATTATGGCAATGATGTAATGCACAGACTGTAATTTTATTTACCGAGTTCATAACCAGGATTTGGTACACATTTAATTATATATCTTATTCCTTTTAAATTAACATGTGATAAACTATAGATCTTTCTCATGTTCCTTACATTTAGATTACAAATAGGTGTTGGTTTGAAAGTAACAGTGTTACTATAACTGTTAGTTTTGGGCAGCAGTGGTGTAGAGTTCAGATAGCGATTTTTTTTCAAACCCGATTGACTACTTCCTTTTTGTAAATTTGCCTCCATAACAGTATTGCTGTTTCTACTGTTGTTCACAAGAACTAATAATTTTTAGAAAACTTGTTTCATTCTCCAGAATCATTATCGTTAAACTTCATGTGTTAAAGATATATTGTTAAACCATTGCAGAAAAAAAAACATCTCGCGCTCATTGAGATATGTGATGGTAATTCTCTTTACTATACTCTTAAACCTGAACATATAGTAAGCCCGAAGCCTTAATACACACCTTCGTAATAACAGATGAAACATAATGTAATTTCATATTATGATTTTACCCTTCCAACCCTTGTCATAATTTTAAAAGATTGAATCAATAATGATTGTTCGAATTTTAATTTACGTCTTGTTTTTTCAAAAATGAGTTTACAGTTTTGTACGAGAATATCGCTGTAGCTACTTGTTTGTAGAAACAGACTCCACTATTTTTTTTATATATTCAATTGATTCTATATATCTCAAGATTTGTTTTTGGATGTTGATAAAGTGGCAATATCAGTGAGAGGTTATTTTTTTCTCATCGAGACGAGCAAGGCGTTCACTTGATGGTAAGTCATATGCTCGTCTATGACGTGGCGTTGTTTAAGGTGGTATACGCCACATTGAGCTCGTCGTCTTGAAACTAAAGTTGTAATGTGTCGTTACCACAGTAATTTTACTAGATGATAACGGTCTTTAAACCAGAACGCAGTAATGTTTGCACAGTACCGATTGTCCTCTGGTATAGGAGATGCCGTGGTATCTATCTAGACGTCACCAGCAACGAGAAGAACCTATTATTAGCAAAGCTTACAGGTTTTTGTGTGATACGTCCTCATAAAAAAATATATAATACTTCTGATTGATGGTAGAAATAGACGCCGCGGTGGTACCTACCTCCAACAACATAGTATTACCGCTAGTAAATATATGTCCGTAATACAGAAAAACATATAAATGAACTATTAACTGAAATGAAAGCAAAGTAAAGTTAGAATAAATTCCTCGAACTAAAATTCAGGAGTGTAACTAGTAAGGGCAAATATTTGCAGACACCTCTGCTGCTTCGGTTATACAGCGGAAGTGAGGTTCACAGTGCCCGGCTTCAACAAACAAACTCAGCAGTTTGTTTTACTTGGACTTTTATTTGATGTAGAAAAAAAGCTTTCGCCTAGGATGATGTCTATTATGAACAAAAATAACTAAATGTTACTCGGGGGAAAAGTAAATTCTGCTTTTATTGTGTTTTTCCTGAAATTTGCTGCGTACTTTAATTAAAGAATTTCTTTTTTTTGGATATCGGGTCAAAAGTAGTGCTCACGGATTACATACTGTTGTTATATGTATTGCTGGATTGATTGACGGCTTTAATTATAATAGGTTAAATAATGTCATGAATATTACTCAATCACAAAAATTTCGATTAGTGAAAAACGTACTGAGAAGTCTTCGAAGAAGTTCAGTGTTAGGTAAACGTACTTTTATTTTTTGTAGGGCGGTGTAGCTAATTAAATTACTGTTGTAATGAGACTCTACAAGTAGGGTCAAGACAATGATGTAAAAGGTGCTTCGTTGCGTCCTGAAATAATAAAAAATATTAAATTTCGCTCGTACGTCATTATTAGAGTAGGCGTTTTGTTAGTTATATTCAGTAGGTTCTAATCCTTAAATCTAAATCTCTAAAATTCTTGTTTTTTTACTTAATATGATACAGAAGTGATTTATTGAAGGATTTTCTAGTTTTTATTTAGTAAGGCCAGTGCCTGTACTGACAATTATTAGCAAGACTGTACTTAGTAAGCATTATGAATAAAACATAAGTTCTTATTACGCTACAGTCACTTGATCGCATAGGTTTAGGTCATACACACACCGGCTTACCCCCTCACCCCCACCCTCAAGCAGAATATCTTCTGAAGATCTCCACCCCTCATAAAATATGGTTAGTCCCACGCTGTCACTTTATATTTGAATAGCACCTAGAATTGTTCGTACACGGCTTCATACGAGAATAGACACTATCCATGTCAAAGAACTAATGCGTAAGCCATTTTATTTCTGTCTTAAGCACTAATAAAATACGTTAGGATGAATTACCTTTTTCCTCGTAACGCTTTTTCAAAATACAGAGAAATCTTGATATAGAGTACAGCCTCTTCGCCTTATTTTTTACGAAGAAAATTGAATCTGATAAAGTATTTGAAATAATGTTTCTTTTATAGAAGGAGAAAAGAGGCACTTTTTTGTGTTCGCAGTTTTAAGACATATGAAATAAAGTCTATTTTCTTTTTGCTCACGATGTGTGTATCACCTCGTCTGTATCCAACGGTATCATTTTGTAGTCAATAAATATTATAGTACACATCATACATTTCTTTGGCCAAAGAACAACTTTCTTGCATAGTTAATGTTTAAGCTAGTGGTAATTAGAAGTGGTCAGTATCACGGTGATGGTGATAACACGCGTGATATCCCAGAATAATAGATGAAATAATAATGATATTCAGATATCATTACAGCAGCAAATTTACAATATCAAAGTCGCCAGACTCCACAGCCTGTGGCTCCAAGATATTTTTTCTGATTCGGTGAGGTGATGAGACGAGTAAGGCACTTACTTAATGGTAAGTGATACAACTGCATATAACAATGTGGTGCTGGTTAAGATGGTATACGTAGCATCACATTGTGCTCGTTGCCTTAAGACGTAAGGTGTTAAGTCTCGTTACTCCAGTAATTTCATTATCATACAGCACTCTTCACACCGGAACACAGTAATGTGTCCATATTACTGTTTGGCGGTAGAAATAGGAGCTGCAGTGGTAACTACCTAGTGGGTCTCGAGAAAAAGGGACCTACCAGCAGTCAAATCTACCAGAGACAGGTCAAATTAATGACTTCAGTGTTATTAAGCTTTGAATTGAATATTATATACAATGATTTTTTTTACAGCCAATCATTGCTTCAAGTACTTTAATATTCATCACGTTGGCGATATATCTAAATTGTAACAGTTTCTTTTGAAATAGAGAGCACATTATTTTTCGTTACGATAGCTTCTTTATCTTTTGCTCTTGCTACGTGTTACGCGTGAGAGTAATTTATTTGCTAGTAAACACGAAATAGAGATCGCCTCTCACTATTGTTACCACATAGACATAAAGTTCTTTTTTGAGAGAAATTATTCGATTGTTTATTCATTTTTAATTTCCTGTTTCATGTTTATGTTAATTGATCATAAAAACTCATCTACTCAGGTCAATTAAGACCCTGTCCATAGTTCAGTTAGTGCATCAAATATAATTTCGAAAAGACTGATAATGCCGTCGCCATCCTCTACACCATCGCTATCATCATCCCCATTGCTATCTTCACCATTATTTTTGCTGTCGTTATCGTTGGCTTCAGCATAACCGTCATCGCCGTTGCCATCGTCATTGTCTTCATTGTCATCGATATCGTGTTTATAGTCACCATCGTCATTACTCCATTAACGTCCTCTGCTGTACCTATCATCTTAGCTTTCTTCCCTTTCCTTATAAATGTTCAAAGCGACTTGTGTCATTGTGGTCTTAGTCAGGTTATCGGGCAATACACGGACTCCACTAAAGATTTTTTTGTCCCATAAGCTGTCAAATCTTTCTACCTATTTGAACGTCAATTGTTATTTTTGCTCATTAATCCGTTATTGTCTAAATGCCATTAACAATTTTCTTTTACATTTAACTATTCAGATACGTAGCAAGGGTCCAAAAATAATTATTTTTGACATAATTATTTATGGGGCACAGAAGCGACTGTAATTTTGTTTATGTTTACACTTTGAGAGCCTTGTACCTAATGAATGTTTACGTAAAGTAAAGAAGGTTATGGTGCTTTTACTTACAATTCACGAACGAAGCTTTGATGTTTACACGGAATGAAAAGTAAATATATCACCTTTTTAAAGCCCATTATTATTTATAGATTCACAAATGGTAAGAAAATGGCAGGACTTCTAATTTGTTAGTGGTAAGCTCTATTGCCGGAGATTGTCTAGATAGTTACCACCGCAGGTCCAATTTCTACACCAAATAGTTTTCTGTATATAATATTGTATTCTGGTTTGAATGATGCTGTAAACTAGTGAAATTACTGTGGTAACGAGAAATAACATCTTCCGTCTCAAGGAGGGTCGTATCTTACGTCTCAGTCGTATTTTGTAGAATACTTTACACGAGACCTATGTTCAGCAGTGGATGTCCTTCGCTTGAAATAATGATGTCGTCTTAAAACGACGGGTTTAATGTGGTGATGTGTTATATCTGAGATATGTGATAGCATCTTAACTGTCACCACTTTGTTACGAGCAAGTTTTACACTTACCATCAGGTGAATGTCGCACTCGTCTGGCCGCCTAGACAAGTAAAAAAAATTGTACATTATCATCTAGGATATTGTGATCGTATATTACTATGAAATTTTTATTCTGGAATAGGTGACAGTTTTAAAATATATAGTTAGTCGTATAAAAACCCAATCACCATCCTAATTTCACCACCTCAACGGTTTTTTATTTCCGGTAAAAAGGTAGTTGAAAACCGTCGAATTTTATTATACTCGTAGAATAAATATAATAATTACATTAATTACAAAAGTTAAACAAAATTAAAGGAAGCTTTTATAATGAATTGAAAATTAAATTATTGTTTGACTAACAAACCGAACTCATTCGCAAACCTTTTATAATCAAACTTTGTAATTCATATTTAAGTTACAAAATTATTAAATTAAACTAAACAGAAAGGGTTTCATATTTTTTTAAGAATAATTGCTTTTTTGAGAAAAAAATATTTTTGAAAAGTATTTAATCCCTTGTTTGTGTTTAATTCTTAACAACTACTTTATATTGCATAATAATGTATTTATTATATATAATATATGTAAGGAGAGTACCTTTCTCACTTCAGAGTTGCACGCGAATGTCATTGCAGAATAACCACACGAACCTGTTTCTGATATGTTAAATGACCTTTACGAAATAATTCACTGCTATTCTGATTTGCTAATAAATGGTATAAATTAGGCATATAACAAATTTATGTAACCTATGTCCAGCAGCGGACGTCCATCGGTTGAAATGATGATGATAATAATTGAGCACATCTAAAAGATATTTAGAGTTTAATGTTTACTTTTTAACGCCCAAGGATTAACACTTGACCTCAATTTCATACGATTGAATGCTGTCTCGTAATATTTTAGGACTCATATGTCGACTGCTGAAACTACAGAATATTGTAGTGGCAGAAGATTACAAATATGTTAGTGATAGCTGATCAGACGGGTTCAAATATCCGATCATCAAAACTTTATCATAAGTGACTCCAGAATTGTATTAGAACCTTCAGTGTCAGTGTTAGTAATGTACGCTAATAATAAGAAAAAGAAAATATTCAAGAGGTTTTATAACATGATTTTCATTTGATTTCACACATCTCTATTTGTTATACGTTGTCTTCAGTGACATTTAATCCACCTCTGGTGAAATATTGTTCTGTCAATGTATCATTTCAGGCCTGTTGTATAATGACGGCAGTTTTTGTACGGGCATAACTTTGCTGTTAAATTTTGGCAGGCGTCCATGAATAAAGGAATTAATAAAATTCAATTAACATTTATATTCTGTTAGTTATAACACCCAAAACAATAAATGGGTTCAATTTGACGTCTGGTTTTTTATAGTATAAATCAAGACGAGATGTCAACATGACAACAGAGTGTTTAATTTTTACAAGAGCTTCGTGATCATGTAGTATATAATAATGACTTTTAATTAATCATTATTAATAATTACCTTATCTGTAGCCAGGTTATGTTTGTTTGACTGTAAAAACTATAAGAAATTTAGAGATCACCTCTAACTATTTATTTTTAGGTTCATTCTTTGTTATAAAAAACTTATAACTCTTAATATCTAAAAGAAATTGAAACTGTCATTTACATTATCTACGTAAGTGAGATAATAAAAATTAAGTAGTATAGTAAAATAAGTATTTATTTGTACTACAACTCCTACAAGGTTTAATTAAAATTTGTAATTATTTATTACATTTAAAGTTGTGAGATCTTGTTTATATCAGGTAGCTTCTAACATTACAAGTTGTAAACAATCGAATAAACGTTGAAGTATTTTATTTATGCGGAGAGGTCCCAGAGGATCTTAAGGTTTAATGGAAACGCAAATTGGGCAAATGTTTACCCGTTTGGATTTGTTTTTGTAAGAACCCATTTCATTGGTACGCTTATCCCTACTGCGAGTTTCATTCAACGTTACGTCTGAAAACGTGTTTGTTTTTCTATCCGTTAACAAGTAATTGATGGTTAATCTCTTTTTTTTAAATAGTTAAATTTTTTATATTTAGTCGAATATTGTCAGCAAAATATTATAAACTATAATCTTTAAAAAAATTGTACTAGATACCGAGTTCATTTCTAAAAGAAAGGAATTTCTTTACATAAAAAATTTGCTTCCTTTTTGTTAAGATCTGTATTTTACAATAAGCTACGTGATATCAATTTTGCGCGTTATTATATAATAATATACTTGTCGGAATAGAACTAGAGTCCACTGTGCTACAATGCAAAAGATAAGCTACTACACCACAGAGGTAATTAAATACAGACGTTCCTTTTTCTTAATTGTACCTCATCAACTCTAATCATTAACTTATTTTACTTTACTAAGTTATAAATATTGAATAAATTATAAACGATTCTGTTTTTACAGATTATAATTGTGCAACAATGGGCTTCTGTCAACTCCTGATAATAGTGCCAATTATTATCAGAATAAAGAAAATTGTTATTAGAACACAATACAGACCCCAATCTAGATCGCTGCAATGTATGATAAAGTAATGCTATGATATGTAGTTATTATCTTTTTATGTATATATATATATGTAAATTTTGGATACAGACAGATAAAAGTTATCGACCTTACTTGTTAGAAGTTTTGTTTTCTTTTTTCCAAACTGTTTTCTTTCTAAAAAAATACAAAACATTTGTCTTTAAAAATAATTTGCTTTCTACAACTATTGAAGTACCTATTACTTGTAGTATTGTATTGCCTTCTCTATATGGAATATGTGCATATATATACAAAATAATATTATTTATTCATTTCTTATCTTATCATTTGTTAGTTACTTTGATAAGGCAGTTTACAAAATTACTGAGGTTTAGTAGACATTTCATCTGTCATATAAGAAGTTAAACACATCTTTCTCAATTTTAAGGGTAAATCCGAAGTGTTTTGGTGTCGTTCTCGCCAGGTCCTGCTGGTATTTTCGTGCCGTTTAGTCATCTTTTACGATTTTAATAGTTATAGTGGTATAATTTAACCTATCCACCATATGAAAGTGGTGATATGCAAGATTTTACCTAATGCTTTATTTATTGATAAGTGTATCATTGTCCCGTATTATCACATAAGTAAAGTAATTTTTCCATTATCCATTTCAAAATATCTGCTTACATAGTAACTAAGTTTTTTTCTTAAGGAGCATTTCATTATAATTTAAAATAAATTGCTGATTCATACATAAGTCATATCTAACAAATCCTTTCAGCTTATACGTTATATAATCTTTTGTTTAATCCACACCTGTTTCTTGGAGTTTGTAAAGATTTTATAATAGCTCCTTAGCTTATTTTATTCGTTTACAAAGGTTGAAATAAATAAGAGATCTCGTTTTATTATTAATTTATAACTATAATATTTTAAACCGGAACAAAGTAAAGTTAAAAGCAACCATTTAGCGGAAGAATAGGCATTGTTAAATTTGTAAGGCCTAAATCAAAAGACTTCCTAACTTTAAACTATAACTATTTACACAATAGTTAAGACTTCCGGTTTTAAAACATTTCGTTGTTAACATGTCTTAAAAACGAGGATTTAGGTTCTTAACAAGAGTAATCAAGACAGCATTGTCTATATAAAAAAAAGATTGTTTTATAAAAAATATTATAATCCAAGTCACAAGAGTAATGATAACAAATTTTTCTTTACACTTCCCGATAAATATATCGAGGTTCGCGATTGTATATTTAGTTATGTTTAGAAGAGACGATATCACGCAAGAATGAGATTAAAGTGTTTTACTTTTGTACTGTGCATAACATTTAGGTAATATTTTAGTGTTTTCATTTTAAAAATTTAAATTATGAGGTATGTAATGCGAAAACGGGGAGTACTGTTTAACTGTAAAAACCAAAAAATGTGGGGAGAGTGCAATCAAACATTACTAACAGTAATTTAATTTATCATATTTATTTAGTTTCATTACTAATAATTATTTGTAAATAAAAATATTTATTTACGTATCTTCCTTATATTTTACATATATTATATTTACTACGTATGCGTTCGATATCAAATAAAACAATTATTTCTACGTTAGAGTTTACTATTCCCCACAGCGAAGTCATTTAATTAATTGTTCTAAAATATACATAAGTATGTTTTGTATAACGTTTAATTAATTGTGTTCCAAGTAATTTGTTAAGTTTTTATAATGCTTACGTATTGTTTGATCTCGGTTAGTATTCAAATTAAATTAAACTTTATTTATTAATTTTACTGTTCCGTCGTTACATTTTCATATTTTTGTTTATTTTAACATATGTATTATTATGTTAATAAATATTTAACAAATGGAATATTAACAACAGAATAAGTACAATGTCAGTTTAGATAACAAATCAATAATTGAACGTTTAAGATAAAACTTATCAGTTAATGTTTATATAAAACCTAAATATCGTGTTTCTACTTGCATCTATTATGTAGTTTCAAACATATAAAATTTTCGACATTTAATGATTCATAACGATTTCTTATACATGAAAATATGCGCAAATTATCAGATTTGATTGTGCGGAATTTATCGAGTTTACACTACGTTTATATGTTCAACATAATTCGGTTTTTGTGTATCTATAATATATTCTTCACTGTTTACTCTTCAAAATTAATAATTTTTTTCGTTTAATAAGACCAAATGTTTAATAATTCTATAACAAACTATCGATTTAGTTTTCCATCAACAACAGATTTTTTTTATTAGTTACCTTTCCCTGACGGAGTAAACCAGGGTCCATGTATAATTTCTATCTACTTAATATTGTTTTACTCTATCTTTATGTTTAATTAAATTACTATAGCTATTTGCTACATAATTGTCCAGCTTATATGTAGGCTGAGATTATATAATCAGTATAATTATCCTAATTATTGGCTGTTTATCGACGATAGCAACCATTTTGTGTTACTGATAATGTATTTATGCAATTTGAATTAGCCTGATATTATGCGTAAGAACTGGGACAGGCTAATTGATTAAATTGGCAGTTAGAAATTTAGATGTATGTATGTTAAGCGCATTTAGAGTCAGATTATTGTATGTAAATGATGTTAGTATGTAAAATTATAAAAATATATCTTTCGAATATTGGATTTGCTCACATTGAATTCCATAAACTATAGAAAATATGTTTATGCAAAGACATAAACTGCTTTCCTTATCATTTCATAGTAAAGATATTTAATGATGAAGTTCTCGTTAATTTTAGCAGGTTGCTGCTATTTCTAAATAATCAAATGTGGTCTTTTATAGTCTTTTTTCAACGAGCCATGGAGTACATTACCGGAGGCTATCACAAAATGCATCAAATTCGTTTCCTGATTACTTTAAATTCGGTGTTTCAACATCAGCATATCAAATAGAAGGTGCTTGGAATGTTGATGGTGAGTTGTGAGTAAGACAAGAGAAATTACTTAGTTTAATTAGTAGTATAGTTTATTTTTAACAAGTCTTTCTTAGTTTAAATCATCTAGCAGGGTATATCTGCAAGTTCCTTAGGTGCTGTAGTTAGTGAAGATATTTGGTTCATTAGATTAAAGAAACATCATATGTTTTCAGGCGTTTTGTTTTATAAATAAAAGTCGTTTTCCTTTTATTTAGAAGTAAGTAAATTGTATTACACTGCTTCGGTGTCAAAACGGCTGAATGAATTGTAGTATAGAGATTCTTTATGCGATTCTTTTATTATGTACTCATAAATAGAGGAAACGGGATGGCAGAATGAATCATCGTCAATGTCAACCTACCGTCATAATAGAGACGTGTTCTGTCTCGTTATATTTAAATATTCTGAGAGGACGTTCCACTATCTAAAGCTACTTGTTTTATATTGTTTGTACAGTATAATAAATAGGAAAATTAAACTAAAATGCATTTTATTAATACTTATTATATATATTTTCCAGGTAAGGGATGGTCAATGTGGGATTACTTAGTTCGCACTAAACCGGACACTTTTCCCGAGGGTGCTAATGGTGATGTCGCTGCGAATTCTTACTATTTATATAAACGTGATATTGAGATGTTGAAGGAGTTGGGAGTTGATATTTACAGGTTCTCAATATCGTGGCCAAGAATTCTGCCTTTCGGACGAGCTAACTACATAAATCAAAAAGGAATAGCTTATTATAACGCACTGATAAATGAGTTATTAGCTAACGGCATAACGCCCTTCGTGACAATATATCATTGGGACTTGCCGCAAAATCTCAGCGAACAGGGCGGTTGGCTGAATGAAGATTTAGTGGAATTGTTCGAGGATTACGCTAGAGTTGTGTACCGACATTTCGGTGATCGCGTTAAACATTGGATAACTATCAACGAGCCGTACGTACACTGCTATCAGGGATATGTGGCTGTGCGACATGCTCCAAGAATACATCTACCGGCGGCTGGTTATTACGAATGCGGCAGACACCTTCTTTTGGCCCATGCCAGAGCTTATCATGTTTACCAGAACGAATTCAAATCGCAAGGAGGCGAAGTTGGTATTGTATTGAGTATGGAATGGGGTTACCCATCTAGCGATTCTCTTAATGATGCCGAAGCGGTACTCGATTATTTTGCTTTCAAAGTGAGTAAATAACATTTCATTAAATTTTACACTAAGTATATAGTTTATTTATATGGCAGAAATGAGAGGAGCAAGCTATTGGAAATAGTAGAACGTAATATAGCAGTAACTATCAGGTGTTGTAATGGATGCTCTACACTTCGATCGTAGATTATAGATGTAAGATGTTGTTCATCACCCATGTA
Source organism: Pachliopta kotzebuea (assembly GCA_018246255.1). Lineage (NCBI taxonomy): Eukaryota > Metazoa > Arthropoda > Insecta > Lepidoptera > Papilionidae > Pachliopta > Pachliopta kotzebuea. Next base: position 5,026 of record DWLS01000151.1, on the reverse strand, counting down.
AATATACTATCTACACTTTGCATGGGAATAAAAAAGGCACTGAAGTTGGTATATTTCAAGGGAATATTTTGCTAAAAAGAACTTAAACCAAATTAGTATAATACAACATAGATAACATTATAAAGTAATAAATTTTAAGGAATATTGTAAAATAGTTTAAGTAAATAGATATTTTGGGAATGGTCTATGACCGGCAGTGGGTGATGGACTATAGGCCGATAATGATGATAAAATAGATTCGAGCCGTCTTTTCTTGATTTCTACTATAGAAATTTATTTTCGGTAATCAGTAAAATATTTTCGGTAATCAGTATAATAAACATGAATTAGCATCAAAACTTTATGAAGAAAAACATGTATAATGTAAATATCGACGACTTGAATTTTAATAGATTTTTTATTTGATTATTGTCTCAATGTATAGTTTCTGTTTTGGTTCCAGTTGTGTGATATTTTCTTTTACCTTAAATATTAATAAAAAATATCTTTCAGCAAGGAATATTCATGGATCCGATATTTACGAAAAAAGGTAATTATCCTCAGCGTTTAATAGATCGCGTTGCCAACCAAAGCTTCAGCCAAGGTTTTGAGACGTCGGGATTACGGCCATTAAGTCCCCAACAGATTGAATATATAAAAGGCACCGCCGATTTCTTAGGTTTGAATCATTACACTACCGACATAGTGTACAGAAACGCTTCCATCCAGGGTATGTTTGAAATACCTTCTTATTACGACGATGCAGCGTTTATGACTTATCAAGATGAAACTTGGCCAGCAAGTGAAAGTTTTTGGTTACGGGTTTGTATATAATATTGTTTACGTTTAAATTTATACATCATTATTTTATCTTTAACAATACTAATATGAAAACCAAATATAGACGAAATAACAGGTGAATATTTCTCTATCGATTTAGAATTAAGAGGAACTCTGATAGATGTTTGTTTATATGAAATGGCTTTATTTTAAATATATATGATCGATAATCATAATAATGTACATTATGACGTATTATTTCATGAAGAAGGTTCACAAGCTAACCTAATTTTGGCAACTGATCACGAGACGACGGAGCATTCATCAACTATAGGTCGTGGGCCTCGTGGTCCTCGTGAGTTGTATACGACGGAAAAGATCAATCAGCTACCTTAAACTTTACCTAACATGGCTCAAAGATCAGTTAGCGATATCATCACCAGAAAATATAATATGTACAATTTTAACATAGCGAAGTTAGTTTTCAAACAGGTTTCATGAAAATACTGTTAATACTGCCTATGCAAATAATGTCATAAACAAATAAACCAGCTTGTTTCATTTTCAGGAACACGCTCCAGGCTTTTACAACATTCTAGTATACATAATGGAAACATACGATAATCCTAAAATTTTCATTACTGAAAATGGTGTCTCCTCTACAACCGGTTTAAATGATGATGGTAGAGTTCAATATTTGAATAATTATATAAATGCTTTATTGCAAGCAATGATAGATGGTGTTAATGTACACGGCTACTGCTTATGGTCTCTTATGGATAACTTTGAATGGTCTAGAGGTTACACGTAAGTAATGTAATATTTTTATATTTTAGTAGTAGTTTTGGCACTGAGTAAATAAATGAACTATTTAAAGTCATCATCAATTTACTATATTGCAATCTAATGCTACAGGATTCCACAAATAAAGATAGAAATGAATGAAGATGATACAATGGTTGTAGATGATAAAGTGTGCTTAATCAGAAAGCTTTAGCTTTCATGTATTGACAGCAGAAATAGCAATTCATTACAATACGTGGTGGTGAGTAAATAGGTAGGAAAAATCCAATAACCACCAAAAACTCCCCGTGGCCCCGGAAATGAATTCAGGATCTTTGTATTACAAAGAAAGCGGCACTGATGCAGTTATATTGCTTACTATCTATTGCCAGATATATTGAAATAAAATTACCTTATTTTAGGACAAGGTTCGGGCTTTATGAAGTAGATATGAACGATCCGAACAGGACTAGAACGCCAAGGAAATCCGCTTCCGTGTATAAGAATATCATAAGAAATAAATTTATTGACTGGGAATATGATCCTGATCCTTATGCAGAAGGAAACTATGCACCGAATCTAAAACTCTCTACTATTATGATCAGTATATGTATTTTGAATGTATTAATATGAAATGAAATATCATTTTGATAGACGAAAAAATCTAAATGTAATCAAAATTTGTATGTTAAAAAGGTTGTTTTGTACTATTAATCGATATTTACTTATTTATAATGGGCTCTGTAATGAAAAGAACTGACAAAAACTTAGAGAAATAGGTCTTATTCATATTCCTCGTCGTAGTTCTTTTATTAATACAGTTATACTATAGTAATGTTACTAATTTTGTGGTTCAACGCTCTAGTCATGTCATAATAAATGTATTAGTGATTTAAAGAATTTTTATTTTTAACAGTAGCGAATTGGAGAAAATATTCATGTCTAAATTTGTTCATTCAAATTTAAATATTGGATCTTTGACGTATTAAGGAAATATTATGTAACAGTTTATCATGAAATATTATTATAATTATTACAAAAAGCGAGTTACAAAAGGAATATTTAATTTATTTTGGCATCTTCTACCGATCAAACTTAGTCGATGGAGAGATAGTAATGACTGATGCAAAAAAACGTTGAGACGTGCGTTAATTCTTGTTACTCCAATAATTTTACTAGCTACAACAATTTCTACCGTGGAGAAGTGAATGGAATTATTAAGCATACTAAAATTTAGCAGAAACAATAGAAGCAGTGGTACCTATTCAGACGGTATACGGTAACAAAGAGATCAATAGTAATATAGATACATCGATAAGTCGAGCGTATATAAAAAAAATCACAAGATTCTTAAGTAAGTAAAGAAATAACGAACATAAACATAGATTCCAAATATTTAAAAGATTAAAGATGGAATTAACAAACACTTAACAAACAGGGAACGAGGCGGTGGAGCTTAATGGAATGTAAATTGTGCAAATATTTGGTACCGAGACATTAAAAATTCTTTATATACACAATTCTAATTATTTTGCAAATAGAAATGAAGCTAAGAATTTGTCTTTATTTGAGCTGGAGAAAAAACAGCTGCAGAACGTATTTCTAAAGTAATAATATGAATTTAGATAATGTGAAACATTAACATAGCAAACAGTAGAAGAGACGTATAGCAATAGTAGTAAAGAAATGAAAGATAAAAACGCAAGAAAACAAAGGTATAGAATACATTAATACAATACTATTTTCCTTATGAGAGGCCTATGTTTCCCATTGGACGGCCGCAGGCTGTTGATTGGTTGATATAAATTTAAATTCTAAAGCACTAATGATCTTGTAAGATCTATCAAGGATGAAAACTGAATAAGTACTGAAGAGGCTATCTGCTTTTCTGCTATCTTTTAAGACCTCTAATTCGATTTCAGTGCTATCCTGCCCGGATAGCTATAACTCTCATATTGTAAATTTATCTTTGTAATAGCATTGTCGTGTTTCAGATGACAAAATAAGATAGACAAAAGTAGTAAAAAGTATTAACAACTATTGTTAACAAAAATAAATAGTTTCTACCTTTTTTCTTCATATTACTTTAAAAAATTACATGGTTAGTAAAAGAACGAAGAGAAACTACTAAATAGATATTAGCAAAATTAATTCTGTGGAGTCTAAGTAATATATTTATTTACTAGGTTTACAATCAATAATACATTATCACATTATTAAAAGTACACAAAGAGAATATAAAAAGAAATTAAGTACAAGATTGTTAAAATACAGACACTGCGTTCGTGTGCTATATACTTTTATGAACGTTGTGGTTTTATGAACAATACGTATATACCTTTTTGACACATTATAAAAAGTAGGCTCAGTTAAAGACTATTATATACGGGTGTTGCAATAAATGAAATAGTATAGCAGTTCAAGAAAAGGTGATAATAAAGGTAATACAATCCTTAAATAATATGAAGTATAAAGATTTAGGAAATTTGTATAAAGAGTCTGTATGAATTTCAACTTTTCTGCAGCAGTTCAATAGCTGGCACAGTATAAATACTGGGGAGCTGCAAATGAGCACAGCTTTGTGGTGGAGGCGATACAAGCAATTATCGCAAATCTTAGAATTTAATTAGGAACTCGACTAAATTTAGAAGACAGCCTATTCAAGGTATAAGTAATACATCGATTTATTTTTAGTAGGAGATCGATAGAAAATATGTGTAGAAAAATACCTAAGAACTTATGTACAGTTTTCTAATAAAAAATATAATATCGAATAAATTATTTCTTTGTCAGCTGATTTGTGAGTTCATCTAACTTCATTTAATATTACAAAGAAATTGATTGTATTCTTATATTGAGCCAATTTCCAACTGAGCAGGTTGTGTCTACAAGGGTGGAAACGTTATCTCGTTACGAAGTAATACGAACGTCCATCAGCAAATTTTCCAATTTACCAATTATAATATCAATCACTTAATAATAAAGAAATCAATTTATTTAACTTTGTTTGTTTTTGGATTAAATTTTTATTCATTTTATCATGACTTTAGATGTAAAAAGATTTGTGTTGATTTAATTAAAAGATTGACTGCAGGATCGATTTGGGAGAAGATCTTTATTAGGCATTTGTCTAATACAATACAAAATTAAAATTAAAAAATGATTTTACATACAACCCTAGAAGAAAACTTACTCTGCAATAAAAACTAAGTTATTAAAGCAAATCTCAGTTACGGCCACCTGATTTCCCCGCGGATGTAACTCTTTTGCGTTGCATTGATTTATTTTTCTATGATAATCCATTTTAAAACATTTCTTTATTCTTCTTTTTTATAATCTTTCTTTTTTCTTTAAAATAATATTAATCTTTGTAAATATATTTCACTCTAAAGCAGAGTTCCTCGAAATTTTTTATGTCGTAGACCCCTTGCCATGTTTTTCCGTGTTGTGTAGACCCCCTACTTACCTGATATTGATTTCCTGT
>DWLS01000150.1:0-38944 GCA_018246255.1 Pachliopta kotzebuea | reverse complement strand
GCGAGACTGGAAGAGAAGAACATGTTGTGCCGACCCTACATAAAGTGGGACCAGGGCAGGAGAAAGAAGAAGATTCTAGGAACGATCAACATTATAATGTTTGTGTATAGATAGAGGTTAGTATTAGGATTTAGTACATTACAGATAATGTACTAAATCCTACAGATACAGAACCTGATTACAGATAATCATCATAATCTTGCATGACTTTGTAAATATTTTTAATATACTACACAAGACAAAGAATTCTCTTATACTAAAAAGTAAAACACAAGTTTCCCAATTTTTGTCATAATTATATGATTTGTTATGATTGACGAATCATTAAGATGACGGCTTCAAATTTCTACATCATGTAATGAACCGTTATTCAATTTACATCTTAATTAAGAAGCAATTGATTTTTTAATTTAGATCCCTTTGATCAAGATATAATTGATTGACAAGTGTGCGAGATAAAGATGTTATTAAAAAGGGTCTTAACTTTGGACTACAACAATGTTTTAATTAATTTCAATGATGAAATAATATTCCTGTGACTGTTATGCCTTCATTATAAATTAGGAAGGAAGAACAATTGTCTTAATATGGGGGCTAACAAGATATTTTTTTATTCAAGGCCTTAATGGTTATTATTTGTTGTTAAAGTCTATTTGGGTAGATAGTACTGGTACATATCATATAAGCAGATGGATCAGTTACCATCAGGTGAACGTTTTGATTATCTTATCGATTAGTAGAATATAAAAAACAAAACATGTAAGGTATATTAAAATATTTTTATTGGTACTAAACCATATCAATAGCCTATTTTGGACAGTTAGAGCTTAGGTTAAGTCAGAGTTTATAACGGAAGCTATCATCGTTATCATCATCATCATTAGCATAATCATAATCTAACTTTGATGAACTATAACGTTGGTATTTATTTTGATGGGCGTTATAAATAAAATAAATAAATCTTTATTTGCAAGGATATGGTTTACAATAAGATGTGCATATAGTTAGAGTTTCACATATTCTGCTTAAAAGTGTGCAAATACAGACAGGCTCGTATATAACTATTTCAATTATATAGACTAAATCTTTTACTAATAAATGTCCATTTTCTTACCGAAGACCTTTTATGGTACCGACATTTCACACATTGTCAAAGCCTGATACAATGTCAGATCATTACGCCTTAGATGTAGACTATCAAACCTTTCTCACCATTTATAGAGAATTTAATGATGATCAACATCGGCTTAAGCTTGAAAACGGAAGTTATCTTGATTTTTTTTAACTGGAATCCGGTTTTTATATTTTTTGTAGTCAATGGTATAATACTTAATTTCAATTTCACATGATGTACGATTACATTGAAAGTTCTCTACGAACCTCATCAGATGATTGATTTAAATACTAAAGAGACTCAAAATATCGAGTGCTATGAATAAAATAAAACGACACGATCATTGACCAAATTGATATTATAATTTTTTATTGGATAACAACTATAAATTTATTGCTATTATATACTGAAGTCGAATATTGACCCATGATATTATTATTTGCATACATATTATATGCAATTTTTCATATGAATATAAATCTAAGAAGTCTTCTTAAATTTGCATATATTTTCTTTCTAAACAAATCCTCAAGTTGTCCCCTTTTCCTTCTGTTTTCCTTACTCTTCAATCTTTTTGATTTTTCTGTTTTGAATAAGAAATTCATCCATACAGATCCCTGTCTTTTTCTGCCTTACTTGTCTTCTTTTTCATCTCCTGGTATCTAATCCAATAATATATAATAAAATAAAATTTTTGTCAGATTTTAACAAATCTCTCCTTAATATAGTCCTTTTTAAACAGAAGTACAGTCCCTCCAAATTGCTTTAAGTTCAAATATTTGCGGTAACCGCTAAAAAAGTCTGATTTGTTTCTTATACGTATTGCTTCGTGTATTTATGGAGCCAATGTAACGACTGCTTTCTGTCTGTATACACTAATGTCACACAGTAGATTGACTATAAAATGTTGCTACTATTTCAGTCTGTTTGTTTAAACTAATCACTGTTGTACAGCGATCAATAAACAACTATCTCCATTTATTTTCTTGTACCTTTCATTAATAATGAAATTGTTTTGGTTACACAAACAGACTAATGAATGCTGCTTTTATTGGATCTCACGGCCTTCTATCACAATGATGTGGAAACAAGGATAGTTAACTGCAAGTTCGTGAATATCGCTTATCCTTAAAAGATGATATTATTGTGGTTGAAAATAAAAAAATTAAATCCAAACAATCTATTTTATATTGCTTATAACAAATTATTAGTATCGCAATCACAAAATGGGATTGTCGCCATTTGTTTTATTTATATGTTTACTTAAAAGTTCTATAAATTTCACGTTTTATGCTTTCGATGAAGGTTAAAAGCCAATAAATATTTACGTTATTTAAGTGTTTGTTACTGATGTAAAGATTTGTGTCACGTTATGCTTTGATAAATTTACGCTGAAAATTTCAATTATAACAATCTTGTTATAGTATAAAAGAAAGAAAATTTTGGGGCCATGAAAAAGAATAATTATTTTTAATTTTTGTTATTTGTGGGCATGACTTAATAGTGACGTATATATTGTGCAATAGTGGATGAATATTTATTTTCTTTTATTTTAGCTATAATAGGCTAAGTAGACCTTAACTCTACATTCTTTTAAGTGACAACGATGTGAATTATAATATGACGCTAGTAGCTAGTCAAAGAGATTTGAAAATACTATTCTGTCAACTAAATTCCTCAAAACATTGGCCTGGAATCAAACTATAGACCCGTGTGTTATAAAGCAACCACATATAGCTACAGCTCTATAGCAAAAATATTTATTTTTAATGCATATTCACATACGTTCATGGATTTATAGATTCCTATACAAACAACAATAGCAATTTCTTTCTCTCTCAATTTCAATCTCATAAGTAATATCTCATAAGTATTAAATTATTATTTATTTTATACACATGCATGGTATACTTATCTAAAAAATCTTCTTTATTTTACATACGTTTTATGACTTTACTTCAATGATTGATTCTTCACGGTGGTTTCACTTACAAAAGCGTTCGCTTTACGTCACGCCGGCAGTCCGATTCACAGCCGCTGTTGATAATATTATATTTCATGTTATCCATTACGCTGTTATCAAAGAAGCATTTTAAGCAAACACGAATGAGAGGGCCATTGAACATCGAAAGAGATAGGAAGTGGTGCTTGACCTATAATGGGCTATAAGTAAGTAGACGTCGGTTAATAAAGTGTTTGTCGGAGATTTATAGCGATCGTGGCCGGAGTGCGGGATGAGATGAAAGGAGGATTCATTCAATACTGATCCGAGCAATTTGGTATTAGGAAAGCAATGAGCACAAAGAATACACAAGTAATAAACAGTAATATCGAGAAGTTATTATGACGCAATATATTTGCGAATTATTTGTCATATTCCTTTGCTGGAATTTTTTTATACATTTGAACAGTAAATAATTTGTTGAAAAAGTTATAGCTTTAAAGGTTAGCGTTGCTAAAAATCGAAAAGAATAGCGAAGTGCAAAGTTTTTAATGTTTTTAAACTTAGCTCTTAGAATAACAAGCTGTTTCCGAATAGGTCTCTAGTTACACGGATATTCAATACCTATTAAATTTCAGTAAAGAAAGAACTAAATTTTCTTTTTCTAATACTTTCATAATATAAAATCTGATACTGTTTTAAATAAAAAAGTTAATTATGGAAGTCAGAAAGGCTTTTAATTTATTTAATAAAGCACTAAACAACTCCGTCCAAAATAACTACGGTTTAAGTTATAATGAAATTGGTAAAGTGTTTTTTCATGATTTTTAGAAGGAAATAATACAGTTTTTTCTTATTCTATTTATACCAAGGCTTATGTGATCCCTAAAGTGATACCGGATTTTTGATACTCGGTATATTTGTAACTTGAGTCAAATCATTTTGATAATTTGTTAATTATAATCTTTAGAGATTCGTCAAGTGAAACTTGTTGGCTCACGTCCAATGCTATTGTTTGTGGAAGTTTAAAACCAACGATCTTTGTTCTTCGCAGAAGGAAGTTCATGTTGTCTATAAATATGCGCATCTGAAATAGAAATTTATAACTCCACCGGAATTACGTCAAACCGGTTTAAAAACAAATTTACCGTGAACTTCATTTACATGAAAACTATTATGAAAAGTCGTAATTTTTTTTCCTCGTATGAAACAGTACGTGCATTATATAGCCAATTTACTTATGATAATTACAAAAGAGGGGTGTAAGGGGTCCCACACAACAACTCACGGGACCCAAGCCAACCTCACCTACTCGTGGTGTACCCTGCTTATCAACAACAGAGGCTCTAGCTTCTGACTAACCCGCGTTGGGCCAACGTGTTAGGAGATGGCCCATATCCACCGACTATTGGAAGAAGTCTATGTCCAACAGACTTTTATTGGCCGATGATGAATTATAAGTGACCACTGGCACTGGTTCTAGTGACAGGTATCGGTTGCCAGATACCGTAAAAGTATAGTACAAAGATTACTGTCTTCCAGTTTGAAAGATGCTGTTAGCTAATAAAATTACTGGGGTAATGAAACTTGACATCTTATATGTCAAAGCGAAGATTAAATTTGGTGCAGTGTACATCATCCTAAACAGCGGCACATTGTTAAAGGCGAGTATATTAGAAGAATATCCCGTCCGCATCATCACTTCGTCTAACATAAAAGAGTAACTGTATTTTTATAGTTTTTTGTATTATCTATGTCCGAAATGCTTATTTACATTGTTATATATAATTTATCTCCATTCCTCCCCAAATAGATGGTTATTTTCTTACTTCTTCAGCACAGATGGTTACTTTCTTACTGTTTTGATATTGCATAACATTTCATAGATTTTTGTCACCTCTCTTTAAACAATGTATAATATTTGCTTAAATATAACAAATCATTATAAATTTCAAATTTATGTATTACTCAAATATATCGTTGTTTGTATATACAACGTACGTACGTATTCAAGATAATGTGGACGTGATTCAGAGCTGTCGCAATAGAATCGATTCGTACTAAAGCACTGTTTGGGCCATCAATCATTATGTCGAGAAATCGTGGCCCTGTTTTTTGACAGCTGCGACACGCCATTCAGACGGTGGGACCGTATTGGAACTATTCCAGGATTAGGGTAACCCATCGTACATGCAAAATGGTGGAAGAAGCCAAGAAGTTGAACCATTTTGCACCTTCTACTAAGTGGAACTGTTTGCATTCTCCGAATCTTTAGAGTACAAAGATCATCACCGGATTAGGAGCTGCGAAATCTGTTCATAGTAATTTGTAGGCTGCACTTGAAACACTGGCAGGGTCGTTTCTTTTATCTATTAGCATCCAGAGCCTGAAGTCTCTATCAGCCGTAGACTATGGTTAGCGAGTAATGTACAGCAATTACACTGGCTTAAGGCTATGCTTGGATAATGGGGAACGAAAAGACCAACCAGTTGGCTATACAACCGGCTCCCAAACTAAAAAAACCTGAGACTTATGCAATGTGTTTCAACCATTAAGAGGCATATAACTTTGGAACTCTTCATCAATATATGAACAAATAGAACCCGCGTTATAACATTGTGTGAGCAATTAGTCTAGCTGTCGTTCGTAGTCTTATTTTTCAAATTACTAACAGTTACGTAATTAAATAGAAGAATGAAAAAAAACCTTGCTTTTGATTTATAAATTTATTGTATTATTTTATCCTAAAACATCATCATCATTAGACGATAAATGTTCACTGCTGGATATGTATCTCACCCAAAGACCTCCTCACTAGCAATTGTGTCCAAATATAAGACGATTGATATAGTAACTTTTGAAATTAAAAATATATAATCTGTGCAACTTGGAAATCGATGAAATAGACATACAGATGCTGAAGTTAAATTTGTCACACTTTTCTTTATGCGTGGGGGGTTAAAAATTAGTGCTCTATGAGGAGCATTATGAAAGAAGGGCCGTGGAGCCGGATACGAACACGTGTCCCAAGTGCGTAGTTTAATAAATGGTTAAATGCGACGCAATATTTTTTTTTACTACTGAATTACAATCGAGAAGAAAGCAAAAAGAGGGTACTTTATAGCAGCGTAACCTAATTTTGTACTTTTTTTATTTAATAATGCTGCAATGTTATTAAAATTAAATTATTAAACGAAAGTCTTGCAACAATGACTTGAAAGTATTAGTGAAAAATGTTACCAACAAAAGCAGAATAATATTAAATGACTTATATATGTATACAAAGTATACTTTAATGCTAAATTAAAGATGATATGGTAATGATCAGACTACGTTTATCGTTTTTAGACAGAAGATATATTTTCTGTACATCTTGTTATTCTAAAAATTGTACTAGCTACTGCGATCTTCGTTTTGGTATATCGTTTACAAACGAATCATTTTAGTCAGTTTAAAGCATATAATACTGAGCTGTAGGATACATCCCCCCAGAAACTATAAGATGACTAAATTTGAAACCTTTTTGGCAATTGGTATGTTCATGCAAGATAAATAATAAATCAAGCAAGTTTAGTAAAGGTCATACATAAAATCGGCGAGTGGGAGGCTGTGATAACTGTGTTATGGAATTCAGACCTTATACGGCCTAGATAGCACGTGGTATTTGTTATATATAATTTATAAACAGATGTAATATACATAAAAATTCAATCTGAGTAACCTAAAATCAATGTACCAAAGTATAAAATATCCCTTTTTAATACGGTAATGCCTTTGAGGGGTGCTAGAGTCAGGAACCCTTTAAGTTAGAGACACCGTTAAGGTTTTCTTTATCTACAATGTAAAAAAAAAATAACAATTTGGTTTTCTCCTAGTACCTAGATATATTTTTATTTATGTACCATATAGTGTGACTCCAGTAATCTTTTTACGTTTTATTAAACTAGAAGGGAATATAAAAGACATTATTAACTTATTATCACTGTTTTACAGGGTTGCTTGGAAGAGACTGCTTACAGCGATAAGGTCGCTCTTCTCCATATTTTGATTATAAGTTTAGTTATTTAAGTTAGTAAAACACACTGCCACAATGTGACCAATAAAGAGTTTATCTATCTATCTTCTACATGCTCTTCAATCTAAATGACGTCTTTTCAAACTGTTATATGAAACCAATGTTATGTTATGACAATTGACGACATAGTCTCCGCTGCGCGATTTATAAACATTCAGTCACAACAATATCATAAATGAGCGTTAAAAAAAAATAATTTAACTATGTCTCCTCTGTTTATCTGTATGACTGTATTTTACAGTAACAAAGCATTAACTACGTAGTTAACAGGCATAAAAACTACGGTTTCTACGCCAAACAACCTACTTTAGTATCATTAATAACGCCGTAATGTTAGTAAGCTTGCCAAAGAGTCGACATAAGATAATTTTAAGTTGTTAATATGAATACTTAAGCTTTAATTGTGAAGGAATGGTAATCAAATAATAACTAAAGTACCAGAAACAAAATTTTGTATTAAATCAATACTATATATATTTATCAATATAAAATATATATTTTTAAATAATTTAGCCTGATTGATATTCTAATACAATTTCTAGCACGTATTAACCTATATATATGAAAAGATAGTAAATTTTGTTAGATCAATAGGTTACGATATTTTTTTTCATGGCATTTTCCAAACTGTACATTTTACGAGCCTGCGTATTATGAAAAGACACCCGCCCACCAAATCGTAAATTTTATCAAGGGCTATATGAGATCATAGTTTACGATGCATTGCATATTTTCGTAATATTTTACATTGAAAATAAATTGTTAGTATTCTCCTATATCATCTTTAAACTCAAACTTCCTCGTATTTACTGGTGGTACAAGTAGGTCGCTTTTATCAGAGTCCGTTTAGGTATATAAGAATCACCGCAGCTCCTATATCTACTACTAAATAGTAATATTCAAAATTGATGTGTTCCCGTTTGAAAGGTGCTGTATGCTAGTCAAGCTATTGGAGTGACAAGACATAACACCTTACATCACAAGGAGACTAGCGCAATGTGGTGCTGTGTGTAACACCTTAATAAGCGCTACGGTGATATGGGCAAGTGTATCACTTAGCATCAAGTGAATGCTAAGCTCGTTTCGTTGCATGTTTTTCAAATTGCATATTCATACTAAAAGAAATAGATTTGCTGCCAATTATTAACGTGTGAAAGTAGTCCAAATACTTTAACATACACCTGTATACTGTTTACCTCCTTATGTCTTACCTTATTTAAGATGTACCAATTACTAATTTTTATACGCATCGTTATTTCAGGTTACTAAACATCCTAAATAATGATACACTTTAGGGTTCTCTCCTAATATCAACATATTTACAAGTAATCTATTACTCCATCACTCTCAGTTAGATTTTTCAATCAGTATATGAATGCTACAGACTAAAATAGCAATTGTGGTCATTTTGAACATTTTGACATTTGTGATTTTTTCCGGAGGCTACAATCTGTCATTGTGTATTATTTGACAGTGGTGGTCGTCGCTGGAAGACATCCAAATTACGAATAACCTATAAAGTGTTGACATAAGTGGAGTACCATTATCTTTCTCACACGACAGTTATATCAGAAATCATTTAAAATCATTATATTTATGTTAATGCTAATGACTCTAATGGTTGGATGTGAAAGACGAGGAACTTCTGGAGAAAAATTAACCATCTCAGCTCAATATACGATAAACGGAAGGTGTTTATAATGGAGCTCTACACCACGAGCCGATTCTTCGTTAACCCTAATGTATCAATAAGAGTCCTGGCCACGGCTCTTCAGCCATTTTATGATGACAAAAAAGCTGATGAGCTTCGATGAACAGTTCAGGAAGTGAATCAGCATCTTGCATAGTCAACGTAAGTTTTATATCTACTAAATACCTTTTTCTGTAATTACACAGACTAAAGTTTGATTACAATCTCACCTGATGATAAACGTTGATTTAGTCTCCGATACCGAAGTGTGCTAGTCTAGAAATAGTGAGAAACAGTCCAGAAATATGTTTCGGGTATTTGCTATTTATAGGTATAATTGAAACGCATGGAATTAGTTTTATCGGTGAGGAACTAAAATGTTCACAAAGCAATGGTTGAAATTAAAAAAAAAATTTAGATATAACATTAGAATATCTGAAGTCTGTTATGAATAAATAATACACTAATAGCCCACTTGTGGGTACACTTCGCTGCGTGGTAACTTGAGACTGGAAACATAAATAAGAATAATACTAATATTCTCACGCCTACTTTATATTTAGCATATAAATAAAGCATATAATATATATCTATCGATTAATTTAGTTTCATTGTCAGATTAATAACAATATTAATATTACAAATACCAATGGAAATTTAAGTTACAATATCTAACACAAAACTTAGTAACAAGTAGCTCTCTAAGAAATGGATGATTGGATCTAAATTAGATACTATTACTCGTCTAGACGATATTAATATATCTACATTAACAATATTCAAAAAATATATAAATGTATAACTTTTACTTTGCGTTTGATCAGTAATTTGTCTTTAAGTATCAAGTTAAACAAATACTTAAAAATCAGACAGTAACGATAGTTTACCAAACAAAAGGAGTGAATTTTGCAAGATTTAAAAAATTAACTACTAGTCTGTACTTTAAAATGTTGGAAAAACTCTTTATATATTTAGTATTCAAAAAGTTTTATTCGTTCGTGACCCGAATAGAATGGTATAGTAGAAACTTAAAGTTATTTCTTCGGCGTATAACACGCTAAGCTAATCGTTAGCGGTCGCTATTAAGTAAGCTTTTATAGAGTTGAAAAATGAAATAATTCAGCCTTATTTAGGACGCCTAGTTTGATACATACTTAAACTTAATTCTTCTTTACCTTACTTAATCACAATTTCATATGATCTTCGCAACATTTAGCAAAAATAAATTCTCTGTCATATCTTAATAAAACCGTTTATTAGAAACAAATTGGTAAACAGGCCAGTTAGCGGGGCTCTGAAAACACTTGCAACTTTTCAATCTCCACTACATGTTGTCTCGGAATTAAACTCTAGAACAGGATGGTTGACTCAATGAAAATGGCTGCCGATAACAATACATCGCTCTAGAACTGTCTGAAATTTCATTCCTTTTTTTCAAGGAATCATAGATTTTGTGACGTGATAAGGGATGTAAAAGGTCCCACGCAATTACTTACGGGACCCAAACTAACCTCACCTGCTTGTGGAGCAGCCTGCTAATCAACAAACGAGGATCTAACTATTCAGCATCCCGCATTGGCCCAGCGAGATGGAAGACGGCCTAAATTCCCCCACTATTGGGGGAGGCCTATGTCCAGCAGTGGACTTTTCACGGCTAATGATAATGACATGCTAAACTCAGAAACTGAACTAATAACAAGAGCTTTCTGTTTCCTTATACAGTAATTTTTCATTCTACTTAGCTATAGAAATAACAGTAGAATCTAGAGATAGACTTTTATACATAAGTTTTAAAATAAATCAAGTAAATAGTGAGACTCATGTATAAATAAAAATATCTTTTTCAATGCACTTCATGTTCATTTGATTTTAGTATTAAATTTTTATTTTAAATAACCTCTTTAAATTGACCTTTAAAATTGCATCGCTTCCGCAGAATATATACAGTGACTTTCATTCCACATGACCTTTGGCTGGAAAGTTTAATTTCCTTTTCCGCTACTTCTCTCGGTTGCAGTGAAGAGTGTACTTGAGTCAGGTCAAGGTTTCCAATCTATTTTTCCACGTATACGAATAAAACTATAAATATTTTTAATATTATATCGGTCAAAACATTTCTAATATTTCAAATTATCGATAGTTTGTACTGTCATCTTCAAATTTAAAGTCTCTATAGTCTCCTTCTATAATGGACTCCACTTTCTCAAACATCAATCGAGTAAAATGTCGAAATATTAATATAATTGGTAAGTTTCCCAAATTGGTTTCATCCGTGACTGTAAAAAAGTTCGTGTCGAAGGGTCATGTTCGTACATCAGGACTTACCATCACACGTGGCGCACTTACGAAACGGAAATGAGGTTATTATGGTACTATGGCCGCATCGACGTAAAAAGGATCAATCAAACTGATATCAATGATCAATTTGACTACAGGAGACTAAAAATATAATCCACTTTAAGGCATGGACATGAATACTATGAATAAATATTACTTCAAATGCAAAACCACGAAACCTTCTAATATTACGTAAGTTAATATCATTTCATCAAAGCTTTGATGTCAAGTACACAAAATTTTATGAATGCCTACCAATCTTTGATCATAATAATAAATAGATTTTATAACTCTTGCCTTTAAAGTTGTACAAATATTTTATTTTTATTTTAAGTACCTATGTGTTATAAAGTAAGCGAAATATTATTGAAAGTTTGTCTTACATGAAAGGAAAATTTTAATTTGATATACTATTCGATGTTAATTTCGTTGAATGTTCATTTATACATATCATGTATTATTTTAATTTATTTCTAGCTAATTAACCTATTAATCGGTATTTAATAAATATTGCAGAAACAAATCGATATTAGTAAGAATCGTCGAAATGATATGTCTAGTTTCAGACATCAGCCTGCTTGCCTAAGTTCGCCGATGAATTATTGAGTCTTTGGCACAACTTAATTGTTGTTGTAGTGAAACTTCGCTTTGTAAGACTCGAAGATATGTGGGTTTAATTCCTATTGAGGTTCAGCTTCCAACAAAGGAAACTACCGTGATGAAACCTTTATTTTCCAAGAACTTTCTATCCGATGCGAAATCTGCCAAACCGTTTTCAAAGTCTTGAATGTTGGATCACAGTTTTTGCTTTCTCCTTTTGATAGAAGATCTCGAATGAGTTATCTTTTAGATATCATTTGTAGATCACTTACTAGAATAAAAATTTTGGTTCAATAATATTTGACTTTCAAAATACTCTCAACTCCGAATACTTCTATGCTTTCAAAATGTTGTGTCTACTTACCAATACCATGATTACATTGCTAGTTTGTTCACCTTCACTTCAAAGGGTAAACCCATAAGTAGTCATGTAGAAAATGAGGGTTTTGATGAAAACTATTTAAGTCTCCAGAAGTCAACTCTCCGTATCAAGAACAGTGATTTGCTCGCCATGATCTAAAAAAGAGATCATCTCCTAATATGTTACGTTAAGGTCACTCTATACTCCTTATTCAACTCTATCTGGTCTTCTGATGATGTGTTTGTTGAAGTGTTAAATTGTTAATTATCTGTGTATTCCAGGTGTACGGGTGTGAATCATTGCAATTTCCTGCTAGAAGAAGACTACCCACCAGCTGTGCATTGGCCTCCTGGAGTGGTGTCTATCAAGTATGCTTGTTTTGATGGTAGGTATTATAAATTGAAATCTTTTACTTTTTATATATGAAGAAACATAGTAATTGTTAATTTATAACATAAATAAGTAACTTGTTTTTATTCTAATAAGCCATAAAATTAACCCTGCTACCTATTGGTCAGTGATATGATAGGTAGTTCAAAAAACGATAGATATTCGACGTCTACAAATCCATACTCAGTTAGAGTAATGCATAAATGTGACTTAATGAATCTCCTTGAGAGAGAATACCCTGAATACCATTAGTGGAAATATTAAGTGAGCTATTTAGTAAAAAAACTCGATTTGCAGCTGACAAACAATAATCTGAAATTACTGGAGTAACAAGACTTAATATCTTAAGGCGACAAGCACAATGTTGTGCTGTGTATGCCATCTTACTAACGCCGGCTTGTTATGGCCAAGCGTATCACTTACCATCAGGTAAACGCCTTACTCGTCTCGTGGCCTTGTCGTATAAAAAAATACAATCTGCAGTATATCAATAATATATTTTCTAACAAACAAACCCCACCAGTGTGATGTATTTATTGTAATTAATATTTCGGAATTGGATTCGAACTGGCAACATATGTCAACGGGGGCGTGAAATTGATTTGTGCGTCGACTTCGGACAGATGTGTAACGCGACTTCATTGTGATGGGTGGGCAACATTACAACTGAGAATGGTGTAAATGGCGAAGTAATGTTTATGTGAAACAACCATTGTTGTATTGCATCTGTTAATGGGACTGTAAATTTCACAAATATCGAGAATACGCATTACAGAAGCATTGTGGAAGTGGACGAAAATTTTATTATCTAAGGTACTATCTACGGTATTTATCTATCTATGGTATAACTCTCTATGGTTTTATTCATTGTATATTTTCTTTTAATCTGTCGGTTTATATTTCTACTTGGGGTAACGTAATCTTTTGACATAATCAGAAGTTTTCTTAAACAATTATTTTGTACCGAGTTTTTATTCTATTTTAAGAATACGTAATAAAGTGCTCACTTTTATATTACAAAGATATAATTTGGCTGATTAATGAAACCTTATAACACAAATACAATTAAATCTTAAAATTATACAATTAAAATGTGTACTGCTGAACATAGGCTTCGATCAGGGGGATTTGGGCCGAAATCCCTCAGCTGGCCCAATGTGCGTTGGTGTAGAGAATATGTATTTAATACATCTAAACTATTTTGTTATATTCCTGTGTATTGTTTTAGGGCTAATCAGAAACTTATCTCCTAATTTTTTGTCACTAATATGTATACTACTTAAATCAAATTTTGTGATAGATTCTATCTCCTAGTATTTTCTTGTTCCATTTCTTTATCAATGAAGAATATTTATTTATAACATCATCAATTAATTTTTCCTTTATGCCTAAGGCCGTTCAGAAAGACAACCTCTGTGCATATTTTTGCCACTAAATTTAAAAATTCAATTTTATTCTGTATTATAAATGAATATCTCCTTGTATTACATAATAAAATACAGATAATATAAGTGATATCTTTCAAATATTTAGGTCCTTATTTTGTATAGAGATCAGTACGTAAAAATTATCGCGGTGTTAAAATAAGATTAAACGCAGTGAATTTTTATTATCTCCCCAAAATCGTTGTATCGATTATTTATTCGAGTATTCTGATTGCATTATCGATTGCCTCGTGCCGATTCCACATTTCAGTAATTCACAGCACGTGTGAACATTCGGGGGAGTGTCCCCTGTTGTGCAATTTACTGAGCTTGTTAACGCTTTTTGTGCTACTGTTGTGAATAATGAAGCCAACTCCTCAACCGTATACGCTATTGAAAAAGCATAGCTTAAAATCTTAACTTACAATGATAATTCATAAAACTTATAGATTTGAAAATAAATTTTTAAATGGATAGAGGGTAAAGTTAATTATTTCTCTCGTACATTTGACACTCACTGGTGGTAGGTTTTATTTTAACGGAGACCGTCTATGTAGGTACCACCACAGCTCCTGTTTCAACCGGCAAATAGTAATGTGCAAACGTTACTATGTTCCGGTTGGAAAGGTGCTGTATACTAGTGAAATTACTGGGGTAACTAGACTGTACACCTTATTTGTCAGGGCGCCAGGGGCCACGTTGTTATGTTATGTGTGGGCCGCAGATGAATATCCTGGCTAAAAAAGTGGTGTTTGGAAAGAGCACCCTTTTCCATTTACGGTCCAAGTTGCCGTAATGATCGCCGACCTTCGGAAAATGTTACCTTAAGAAAAAAGAAGCATCGCTTACCGTCAGGTAAACGTTAAAATGTTCAATTCAAGAATCGCAAATATTGCTTAAACTGATATAATGTTGATGTTTACACATCCTAAAGCAAACATCAATTCATGTAAACGATCAGAAATCAAGAGTAAGCTCCGAAGAATTCCCACGTGCCGTTCTATTGTTGACAATAGCAAGCTTAAATAGACCCCTCTCTCATACTAATATTACTTACATAGAAGTACGAGGGAATAGGTCAGATTGCGTTGGTTTATATGTTGCCAATAAATTGACATGCTTTCCCCAATTTTGGGGTAAAGTTAATCGCGTCAGCTCTTCGTGTCACGTGTCAAAGATTTAGATAAAATACTTTAGGGTTTCTAAAAAAACTATGTTCCATCAAGCCAATATTAAAATGACACTAGGTAGTATTTTTAAATAAGTACTTGCTAATTTTTACGTTTAGTGTGTTGTGATACAGTCAGCAGCTTATGCCTATAATGGGGTTGCATGCCATTAGTCATTTATCATTGATTTCATGGGAAAGTTTCTCATTAACGCTTAATATGACGCAAATTTGTATAAACCTGTAATTAAATAAGTCGATGAGAAGAATATGTAATAATATCAAATTTTGGAGAAGTACGTTATATTATTTTTAATAAATAACGACAAATACTATAATAATTTTCATAAATATAGAAAAAACGGCATGACTTTTTATCTTATAACATCATTTCATTTAGTTACGAAAATTGTTTGCGGTAACAAAAACGATTTACAAAATCTATAATACCATCAAAGTTTCACAGAAAACTATGACAAATGGTCAGTGTTGCCAATAACGGAATATCTAAAATTGAAATCTTTAATAGAGTTTGGATATTGGTATTATCGGTTATTGATATCACATATTTTGATGAAATATCCATTAATCGAAAATCAAAAAACTTTAATACTTATTTGATTCCTTCTTTCACTTTGAGCGATTTTAGAAAGTGACGTCACTAAATTTACTATTTTGTATTCAAATTTAAAAAGCAATGATAATATGAAAATACTTTAGTATAAGTTTTTGTCGTCATACTGTTATGGGAGGAGAATGTGAGATTCAAGACTACTTCATAGTTATTGCAATTATAATAAAAATTAGCATCACTGGAGCGAGCATTAAAGTCTATGGCGTAAGGGTATGTATATTCATCACTGGGCATATATCGGCCGATTATGACAGTGAAAAGTCAATAGAATTTAGATAGAGATAGCAATAGATATTCATCATTCTTATAAGGTACTAGTGTTTAAGTTTATACATGATTCATCATTTTTTGAAGCAAATCTATAAAAAGAAATTAATAAACTTGGAAGTTTATCAGGCAACATAATTTTCAATCTTTGGCCATCGAATCTCGTTTTATATAATAAAATAACGTTATCCAGCAGTGGACTATTAGCTTATCATGAAACGTTATTGGTGAAGGTCATGTGACAGGTTGTCAACCCATGGTTTACTCCAGTGCTGCACAAAACCCACAACAATGACCCACACAATTGCGGCTTTAACGTCCTTGATTCTAATTTCTGCGGTCGAATTGTGTTGTGATTAAATCTCACGGTTCACGCTTGCCCTTTCCGTTTTTATCGTACGATACGTTAATTTATGTTATTGTATGGAAATATTTAGCAAAACTTTCATTAAAATTATTTAAAACAAATGGATCGTGTAACTTCTATTTCAAACCGCAATACAGTAATGTTTGCACAGTGCTATTTGTCAGCTGCAATTGGAGCCGCAGTGGTAAATAAACGGTTTTTTGTAACAGAGACCTTTATTAGGTGATGGGAAAATTTTCAAAAATACCTTGAACCGGGGAAGTTAAGGTTATGTGACCTGTTTACTCACTAAAATTATCTTGTTTGTCTCCTTCAGTACATTTATGTTTGTTATTGATCCTCTTGGTTGAGTTGGGCCAAAGATTGATTATCGTGCTTAATTTTTTTGGATTTTAATTTCTTCCTTTCTTCCTATTTCTTTTTTTCATACTTCTAAACTCTTTTTTACTTTCTTCTTTCATTCTACTATTTTTATTTTGTATCCTTTTTGTTAGCGCTTATTGTGGGCGCGATGACTCCTTCAGTATATCAAGTAGGTATGTGGAATCTGCGATGTATCGCATTAGTGCCCCTGTATAAATTGAGTGACAAGGGCCTTCATCCTTAAAAGTCAAAACCCCATAGACCCTTTTAGTGACCTCTCACGAGCAGGACTCACTTTAGTCCTGTCCTTACTAACCCGTGACAACAAAGTTGTAAGAAACCAACCACGAATATCCAATGGTTGTACAGGAAGTAAGATCTAAGGAAATTCAGGTGATTTTTTATGATGAACAAAAGATGAGTAAATGAAAAAAACGTCAAACTATAGAACCAATTCGCTTTTAATAAGAATGCCACAATTTTATAATACAGAATTTGCTAAAGCAGAATTCTTTATTTGAAACAAAATCTGCATTAAAAAAATACATTGTTAGAGTTATTATTGACAAGACCGAAGACTAATTAACTAACTACCAAATACTGACGACTAAAGACTAAACAAAATGCTATTTACTTTTTGTTAGATCTGCCACATTTACTTTTCTTTTTTTTCCTCCACTTTGGAGATCTTCACTAATTGCAATCAAAATTCTTTATTAACATTTTATCTGCGTATACCAACATATCATTAAGTTATAGATAGAAACCTCCAATTAGCTTAATGTATTTAATTTGTTTATAAAAAAATATTTATATTGTATACACTGTTGGTTTTCAGAATAAATTAAAGACAATATTTATTCAGTTGATATAGTTTCTCGGAAATTAAATGTATGACAAGAAATTGTTGCATGCTCACTATAGTACGTCAGCTTTTGTGTTTAGCTAAATCCGAAAATGTTGCTTTATTCGCTATCAGATAATCCATATTGAGTTGCCTATTGTACAGTATCTAGCATCATAAAGCACGTGAAGGTCTACATACAATTCTGTCTTTTTTATGTATCATGCGGCTTAAAATATTTTTTACCTAAAATCCTATCTCATATAAGCAATATTTTAGGGTAATGGAAGTAAAAATTATTATAAATAATTCAATAATAATAACGTAATGATATTAATAAATTTTTGTTAAAAAAAAACTGTAAAAAGTTCTCCCCGGCGGGGAATCGAACCCCGGTCTCCCGCGTGACAGGCGGGGATACTTACCACTATACTACCGAGGATTGTATCTAGTAAGTTAAAATTAAGGATTATATATTACTCATGTATAAAACCTTTTTATTAAAAAAATAAATATTCTTCCATTTTTTTTTAATTAAATTTCATGTTCACTTCTAATCTGTGTAAAATGAACACATTAATCGTTTTGAAGGCTTTATATAATACAGTACTTTTTTATATTTAAAATATATAAATTCTGTAATGTTTTATTTATAAATAAATTCGCACAATAATCTATAATACAAACAGCTCCATGATTTTGGTATTACGCAAGGGATTTTGTTACAATCCCTAAACGTTAGGTCTTAGCACGCGCCGCCGGTTGACGACAAAATATTGTACTATATATATTAAAAGCTAAATATATTATTAGAACTCCGAATATATAGATATTAGAAGAATAATTTATATTTTTTAATCATTACGTTATCAACTTTATTATCATGATATGTAACGAACCATGTAATGATTACGCAACATTCTCCTAAATGCTTTTTTTGGTGCTCTAGTCTGTTATATATTACATATTGTATTATGTACGTATTTAAGTAAATATATAAATGAAGATTTTATTCAAGTAATAATACTTTTTTCTCCCACTCAATTGTCTTCTTCAGCATGTCTCTACGTTCTAGATTATTTAATATTGATAACCTCACTTTTAAGTGTCAAAATAGATTTTTAAAATATTAACATTGCTTATTGTTACTAATTTTGAATTAAATATATAGATGAAAGTTAGCATTAACCATACAATTATTATTCTGTATTATCCATTAATCCATATAAATCTACAACAGACATGACTTTTTTGATTTTTAAGAAACGCTGTGGGATAACATTTAAACCACTTAGCATTTGTCTGCAGATTCTTTGGCTGTGCATTATTGTAATCGGGAAATACGAGTTGCGGAGTTTGGTCCGGACAGTGAAGGCTACATCCGGACGCCCGGATATCCCCACTTCTACGTAGGGGATGTATGTCGATGGAAGTTAAAAGCTAATCCTGAACAACGCATCCGTGTATCTTTGTTGGATGTCAGTTTGCGAAGTAAGTGCTTTTGATTGCAAAATAAATACATATTATTATTTTTGATGTCTATGCTATATCTTTTCATATTACTTTGAAAATAATGAATGATTTAACAGGAAAGTCCAAAATACCTATACGTCAGTGATTCTCAAAGTTTCAGTGTTCGTGTGTCATATTTATATTTCTCATTTTGTTTCCAGGTATTGGGCCTTTTGAAGATCAATGTACAGATTCCGTGTCAGTGGTGGATTCAAATGGAGATTCCTTACTCTCCACTTGCGAACAGGTATATTTACCCGTACGTCTCATGTCCACTACAAATACTGTGGAGGTTATAGTGGAAGCGAAATCACAGGGCGCATTTCCTAAAAGAGGAGTATTGCTGCATTATAAAAGTAAGTTCTAAGAAAAGTTTTATTGTATAACATTATTACAAAAAATATTGTCACATTAATTTTAAGATATTAATGTATATGATTTAGTTTAATTTCATGGAACAATATTTGTTAAATTTATATGCTTCCAAAAATTTATGAGTACACGTTAAAATATTATACATTAAGTCTATTTGTAACAGCGCCATCTATTAACAAAATTTATAAATAGGGCATGAAAAGCTTCGTGTTAATAATACAATTTTTCATCACTAGATGGCAATAAATACATTGTCTATTAGTAAATTTGTTTTCAGGTTTAGGTTGTGTAACGTTACCAGCGCCATCTGACGGCTACTTAGTGTATCGCAACGAAGATGTTGCCCATTACATGTGTAATGTGAATTTTGTTTTCGCCGATACACAACAGAGGGCGCGAATACTTTGGTGCTTTGAAGATAATAATTGGAACGGAACAATTCCATTGTGTATAGGTAAGTTAATGTAAATACATAAACATATCCGGCGATAATAAAGTTTGTTACAGTTGTAAAAGCGATATAGCTGGAGAAGTGTATTTTTTGCAGTTCATTTACTTTGTTTTAGGTTTATTTCGTATATCAAAAACTCTATCATTAAAATAAAATTACGCATTTCATTGTAACCATACACAAGCTATTAAATCTAATAAATTTAGAGAACTTACTATTATAATTAATTACATAAATACAATTCTTAAAAATACGTCTATTTGTAGTACCGAAAAAGGTATTTATTCTCTTGACAATTTTTTTTTCATTAAAAAAATCATTTATAATAAGTTTACGCAAATGAAAATCTATCTGTCACTGTATAAGGAAACAAAGTTCCTAACTATTCAATAAAAATTTAGCTATTTAAAAAGTTTAGTTTATTCTAAATACTTTCTCTTTGTGTAATATTTCGATATAACCGAAAAAATATGTTATTCTTAAAAAAAGTCGACTTAAAAGTTTGTAGTGGTTTCTACTGTAGTTGTTCACAACTGAGGTGAATCCAAACATTCGCGTAGTGCAGTCTATCTCTTTCTCATCTTTGTAAAAGGATATTGTAAGAGGGTGATGGCGAGATATCATCAGTTTTGAATAGGTATTTTCGTAATGAAAACGTTTATTGAAATTTAAACTTTGGCGTTATGTGTTAAGATTGGTTTTTGCTTGTGTAGTAATATTATTATTTTCACGGTAAAGGGCTTTTGCTTCAACCACGTTACAGTAAATACAAGGGTATTCCGCCTGTAGTCGTCTATTCCGCGGTCAGTCGCTGCGGCGCCGTCGTACGTGAAGCGTTATAGTTAATTTCGACTAAAGAGACCACGTGTCGGCACACGAAGTGAGTTTGTATCCAAAAATATATTTATCGCGAGGTCATTTTTAATTTGTACGTTATCTAGTCGATTTTCATACATTCTTACGCGGTCATTAGTGTTTTTTCATTCGGTAAATTCATTCCGTTTTTTTTTTGTAATTGTATTGACTAGCACTTAACTAAAATTCCACCTGATGGTTGATAATAAAGCGCACTAGTCTAGAAGAAATTTATAATCTCGTAAAGATTTCATTATTTAGGTGAGTTATGTTTAAAGTAATAATTGCTAAAGTTTCTGGGTTAAATTGAATAGTTTACATTTTAAATTTCGCACAAATGGATAAAATAAGGTTAAAGTTTTAGTTATCATAAACGAACAGATTGTATTGTTCATTGTAATTTAAATTTATAATTTGTTATCTCGTTATGCATTGAAATAATTTGATAACGGCGTATCAACAGTGTTAATGTTATCGATTCTCGAAACATTTAACCCGTGCTATAAACTAGTTCAATGAAATATATAAAAATTTTAATAAATAAAAGTTTTTTGTTATACAAACAGGTGTCAAAAGAGGCAACAGCTGGCTCTTAGATATTTTAATTTTAGACAGACGCCGAAAGCGTCGTTACGTTCATTAAGTACTTTAGTTTTCTTTGAAAGGCGTACTTTAAACTTTTCACCGTTTTCTTTTCATTGCTTAAACTTATATTTCAGGTGTAAAAGTATTTCTTAAATATTAGGTTGATGGTGTTCTAGTAGTTTATATTGTATTCAATTAGTTTTTAATATAAATTGTCAAGAAGCTGTTCAAATATGTAACTGCAATGATAATTATTAAGTTAAATGTTAAATGGTAGTATGTTTAAGGAAATAACAGCTATTTATAAATAAATTATAGTTTGTATCCTCCATGAATGATATGTTATTATATATACGAGAAGTTTCTAGACTCACAGAAGACAGGATTAGTTCTATATTTATTCTAAGTCTAGACTACACACGATGCTATTCACGAATTTTTGTGTTTAGGTTATAAGGATTTCTTGTATGTTTACATCATATATACATATAACAAATTAATGTAGATATATCTTAGGATTCCCAGCGTATCATATTGTTTTATTAATTGGTAGAAAATGTGAATATTTATATTTTCATAACGCTTTCTTCGAAAATATGAAAATGACCGATTTTTAAAAGAACAATAGCGAGAGTTACTTTTATTCGGCTATATCGGATACAATGTAAATAATGCTTTTGTTCTTGAAATATATTAAACCTTCAAGTTGTTTAATAAGGCTATTATTAATTTGTTTGTGTTCTTGGAGAAGATAAATAGGAAGCTCAGCGAGAACGAAATATTTTAAAGGTTTTGTTAATCCATTTCTGATTATGCTGTTAATTATTTAAGAAGTCGGATTAGCTGTTTGTTAGTGAATTTTCTTTTTAGTATAATTCTATTAGTTAAGAATACTACTGTAAATTAATTTAAAGATGCTTTTGAGACGGTAAGATCATCATGAGGGGTAATGTCTGTAGACGCAATATAGACTATTTGATTAGACCAGAGTCCTGGTGAAAATCGCCAGCTATTGGATGTGTAAAGCATAGGGCCTGTAGTCGCGGATATTATCTGCCGATAGGAACAATGATTTACTGGTGGTATGTTTCTGGTACCGAAGTTCATCTAGTAGGTATTAACGCAGCTCCTATTGCAGCCGACAAACAGTACTGTGCTAACATTACTGTGTTCGGGTTCGGTGTAACGAGACTTAAAACCTTATGTCCCAAAGCGAACAGCGCAATGTGGTGTAAATTTCAACCAGCGACACGTTGTTGTGATCAAGCGTATGATTTACCACCGTTTGAATACCATGTTTTTCTCTTCGCATTGTCGTATACAAAAATATAAATTTATTATTAGTTTACCATATACCTAATTGTAATTATAAACAGCATAGTTATCTACCCAACGCTGACTTTTCTCATAAGAGATCATAGCTATCCATTACTTTGAATAAGTGCGTGTTGGAGAGATTATAATGCATTGTTAAGTAATATTTTTTGTCCCTTTTCCTTTAAAATTGTAAAAATCATATAATATTAAAAACGTTGAAAAGAGTGAAGGGGAATATCCAGTTCTTATAAGTGGACAGCTGGTATACACCAATTAAAGCTGTATGTTTACAAGGTGTTTGTGTTTCACAAGGAGGGGCAATTCTGTCATGTAATGGTGCAATAAGAAACTTAAAAAAAATAGCTGATATAGTTCATTGCCTTATTTTTTTTGGATAGCATTGAACAAGAATCTCAAAGTCCAAGGGGGACATAGAAAACTTTAAAAGCGGGACTTGTTTTTGATTTGGTCTGGGTATTGATTTGGACTTGGTTTAGATTTGGTCCCATGACCAAGAAAGTTGGAAAACACATACAGACCATCTGAGTAGTAGGCAGCAAATTATACGATCTGTTATTAATTTTTTTTATTAATTACCGCATCCCGTCAATATCCGCAGAGGCATGAGACTGCATCCATATATAACGCGGCGGTCTCCCGACGATTTGCCGCCGACGTTTTTATTAATTAAAATACACAAGTGCATCTAGACTCAGTTTACGCTTGGCAATTTTTCACTTCGCCTTTGAAAAGTGCCATTAAACTTCAGCGTCTTAATTAAATTGTTTTGTTTCATTATTACAAATGTGGGATATGTTTTTTTGACTTACGTTAAAATGAATACCTCGAAACCAGCGCGTATCGGAAATTGTGAAAAGTGTGGAAGAGGAAATGATGAAAGATGAAAGGAAATATGGAAAAGTTGAAATAGAATAAAAAATGCAGAAAAATTCCCTGTTCCACTTTACAAGGGGACGTATTAAAAAAAATATGAACAGCTAATTTTAATTTACCACAGCTGGGAAATGGACCATTCTCCCACAAGGGAAATAAACCCCACACACAATATAAATATTTTTTTTAATCAATATGCTAATTTTTTCGACATGGTTCAGCCTTTTTATATAGATAAATTATTTCTAATAATTACCAGTAATTACTTTTCCTGATTTGTTACAAACTGACTAAAAATAAATTTTGTGTACGTAGTTCTACCTTAGTACATCGTTATGGAAAAGTGAAGGAATGAAGTGAGGGTTCTAAGTTTTCTCAAGTTGGTTAGAAGTAGAACTCATGGAAGCGAAATATAAGCAGTACTTCGCATTTGCGCAATGCAACTTTTTTTTTAATTTTGCTGCTACTTTGTGATAACAGCTAGCCTTATAACGGAGTTCCTGGTTTTGTTTTCTAGGCCTGGAGTTTGACTCCTGTGAACCTGTGAACATGTGATATTAAATTCGGAGCTAGAACTCTTCCACATCTTTGGCTATATGTCAATTAATATTATGTGAAAATAGGTTAATGTCATATATATTTGTGATGTTTGCTCTTCGTGATCTAACATTATGGGAATTAGAGCTCACTTGTCAGATCCGTGACGCATCTTGGATGCGATGTAAGAATTATGATCTTATTATGCTCGGGTCACGGGACCCCAGCGACCATTTCCGGCTTACAAGCAATCACATAAAAGATCCGTCCACCTCCACCGTCGTCAAGTTAACGTGAAAGTAATAATTCATGGGAGCTGGAACAAGAGTCCGCGGCCCCTAGTAACGTGCGCGTACAATAGCTATTTGTTATCGACCCTAAGGGTCTTTAAATCTTTAATGGCAGCTACGTCATGATCCAAAATAAAACATTAACTGTTTCCTGTGAGTTATTAAATATTAATAAACCCGCTAATGACATATGTATTTCCGTATATCTATTTTAAATCTATATGGAGAATTAGGATATATTCTAACGACAAATAATCAAATTTTTTATAATCAAATAAAACTTAAGAGTATATATTAGCTTTATTACATTAGTAATTACTATATAAAGTTATATAAATCTAATACTTAGTTAAAAATATTTTTATTTTACTCTTAGATTACAAAGTATATCTGTGTTAAATTGTACAGGTTTCATTTTACGATAGATTATACAAGAATCCTATTAAATTTCATATCGTTAAAGATGTAAATTGTTAGCTATGCTTAGTTCTTGGTTTTCCGTTTAAATTTTTGTATTAGTACATATGGTGAGGAAGTATAATTACTAACAATTTTATCTATTATACTACATTTAAACTTGCAGCAATTGTTACATTTAAACTTAGCTACGACGAGTTAACGTATAAGAACAATCTCGTAGTGTTAAGTGACAATAGGCTGTGGATGTAGAAGTACGCTCGCTCTGAATACTCCGGCTCTTCTCATATGATGACAGCTGAACAGTACTGTACACCACCGACTATGGTGTAAGTTCTTTCACTACTTGCGTCATTAGTGCATAAGCTAACAATAATTAAACTCGTTAAAACGTAGCCGCGACCACTTTGAAACGCGCCCTTATTTTGTGACTGCGAAAGCCGTTGTCGAGTTGAAAAGTTGAACCCCGGCTGAGTACGTTTCATAATGGCTCTCTGATTACTCCGGCGATAGCTCTGTTACTTTTTAATTACACTATATAGTCCATATTATACACAAACGTGATTGTATTATACAAAAGCATTGCGTGTTTAGTTGTTTTCGACCCAACCGGCCATTGTTTCAATGTTGTTAATGTTTTATAGTTCATTACTACTGTAATTATTAACTAACCTTATGCTCTGTGATTAAAACACATAGCACAAAAGACATAACGTATATATAGAAAAATAACTAACAAGCAATACAAACTCCAAACTTGATTTGATTTACTGATCAACTGCAATTTTTCT
The DNA here is from genome assembly GCA_018246255.1 of Pachliopta kotzebuea. Classification (NCBI taxonomy): domain Eukaryota; kingdom Metazoa; phylum Arthropoda; class Insecta; order Lepidoptera; family Papilionidae; genus Pachliopta; species Pachliopta kotzebuea. The sequence continues at coordinate 13,344 of DWLS01000150.1, read as the reverse complement.
TCCAAAAGACACTTATTTCGTTAATACAAATGTAGTGTCTATTAACTATAAGTTTCTTTTAAACAAATATAAATTAAAACAGAATTTGATATCGATACTATATTTAATACTACAACACTGCCTCTCAATATTGTTAAGAGCGGGATTATTAATTAAAGGTTTAGCTAAAATTTCACTCGGCGGAATAAAATCCTTTGTCCCGCCGTGTTACCTCCCGACCCAGTTAGCGCTTGCTCCTGAGAGGACTTTCTCTAGACGCTATTAATTCCACGTCATAAAGCAAGCCCTCCTTCAAAACTGAGAGGACGCCTTTAGGATATTCCTATTCAGGACAGTTTGTCCCAACACAGCTGGAAAAATGAAAAGGGTAACTGAGGTTATCTTTTTATAAGTAGACTTATTAAAGTTTCTCACAAACCTTTGGATAATTGACTAAACAAAGGAAATAAATTCTACTTCCAATATTATTATTGTGTTGTCAATAACATATATATTTTGTGCTATTGAGCAAACAGGAAGTAAATTTGTGCTAGACCATATTCATGACAAATCAATATTCATCGGAATTTTTATAATATTAAATTCATACAATATAACTATTGCGTAAAATTAGATTATTAGCACATAGTAATATGTAGTCAAAGCCGAAAACGTGATTTCTGGAAAACTTGCATCCGGAGGATAGAGAAAAAAGAAGTATGATGACATAAGAGAGAGCGTGTCCGTTTTGATATGCTACACTTAAAAGAATGGTACAAAGTCAAAACAGTTTTCTCCAAATTTACTTTGAAGATGGTATTTAATGATGATGAAGGTCTCATGCAGAAGCTAGTTTACAATTAAGTATAAATGCACATTCTGTTTTAGAAGAGACGACTAAGAAAGTCGTCGGCAACGTTTCAACCAACGGTCCTGATAAAGATACAAAACTGCCGCACAACGAGGCAAACATGATTGTCGGTGAGTAGATGGTGATCTTTATATAAATAGGTAACGTTAATAAGTTTTATAGGCATACAACAATTTCTGTTAAAAAATAGATAAAGAATACATTAGTTACGTATAACATTAATCTAACGTAATAGTATTATAGCATCGTATCGATTGCGAAGTATGTTAATGTAGTAATATCAACCATGTGCTATGTATTGGTTTGAATAAGAAAGGTATATTAATTATGAATGGTATTGTAACCTTCGGATGACCTACCGATGATGAAAACTTGTCGCATTCAAACATATTTCATCAGTATTGATGGATTCCTTTAAGTCGTTTTAAATGTAAAAGTTAATGAAAATTTTCTTTTCCAGACATCGTCATCCCGTCGCTACTCATAGCGGCACTATTCATCGGCAACGCGTTTATCGTGCTCATCATATATAAATACAGAAAACGGTATATGTAAACAAATAATGAAACTATATAACATACAAATTCTGTCGCACAAAGTCCGAGACGTGTGGTATATCATTGTATGATAGCAGGATGTTAACCATTTGCTTCTGATTGCTGCTATGACGAAACCCATTCTATGTATTATAACTGAAGATAATTCCGAGGAATATATATCAAGCTGTTGTCCTTTTAAGAATATATTTATTCAATTATAGTAAAAATGTATAATTTTTAAAATCCGTCAAATATCGTCACGCTGGGCTTTATGTATTTATTACATTATATGATAATGATGATGGTATCTATAGCCTATTGTTTGAAAGATTTAAGACGTCATCTCTTGTTATTAGTGATAAATTCAAAGTAAATTATGATCGTTCTATGAAGCTGATGTAAATGTATCATTTGATAATTTGTAATTATTTCTGTACAGGAAAACTGAAGATCTGGATGATGAGTTTAACACCATTCCACTCAGCTCCAACGGCGGGATGCATAGTGCGGGCAATGCGGTCTAGCCTCTTGGTGTATCACTTGTCTTACGGAGGTTGCGTGTAGGGTATTCTCTATCTAAATATAACCACCTAAAAAGTTAGACACTAATAGTCTTTTGAACAAAGCACTTTAGCAAACAAAACAGCTGTCGCAGTTATAGTTATTACTCGACTATCAAAGATAGTTGACGTAGTTAAGGTCATCTCGAATTCGCCTAACCGTTAGTTGATTAGATTTAGATGTTTTAATAAATTTAATATTATTACATTCAATAGAATCATCAATAGACAATATAAATAATTTATAATTACAAAAAAGTTTTGAATTATAATCTCTCATGCAACCTCCGTAATCCGTAACTTAGGCCGCGGAGACAACTTTAACTTCGTCTCGTTCTGATCATCGCTATATCTGCTTTAGACCTTAAGTTACTCTATTTATTTGTTAATAGTTACCTTATTTGTACTAAGCAGTGACATTTCATCATCTGTGCCGGTGATTTAGGCGTTAAGTACGGACTGATATTAAATATTGTAAATCGTAAATTCTGTCGTATTTAGTTCGCGTAAATTTCCATTGCATTTATTTATTAGCATCAGCAGTAAAGGTCTCTTCGTTTACAGCTTGTTTGCTAAAAAAAAACCTGTCACACAATTTATCCGACACGCGATTGTTGATGTTTTTGTATTTCGGTAAATACTGTATAGATTCTGTAATGAACAAAACACTATCTTTAACTTGTTCAGTGTTTGTTTTCTTTATCCTTATAATAATCATCTTTACAGAGGTCAATTGGGATATTATTTTTGACGGCTCTACCAAGTTACTATGCCTGCTTATAAAGATTCCTTAGTATATACAAACAATTTTTTTTCTCTTGTATTTCTTAACAAAACTTACACGTGTACTTGATAAGTAATACATTTTAAAACAACATAATACATAATGCACTTCGCTTTTAATATTTTGTGATTCTTGTTATTCTAATAATTTCTATTACTTCATCATTTAAATCTGCTTCTATGAGCCAGTGGGTGATAGGTAAGCAACACACAGGTCCCTGGCTCGATTTTGAAGCTAAATATTTTGGAATTGAGTTGTTAGTAGAATTTATCTAATGCCTTCATATCGTTCATGAGTTCCTATGTAATAAGGGTAGTGTGGTTTTTTATTCGACGTGGCGAAGAGGCCGGCAAGGCTCACTTGGTGTTGGTTGATATAACACTGCACCATATTGTGCTCGACGCCTTGAGACTTACCCCACTAATTTTACTATCATACAGCACCCTTCAAACTGGAACACAGGAATGTTTGCAAATTACTATTTTGCGGCAGAAACAGGAGGTGCGGCGGTACCTACTTAGACTGCGTCCGGCAACAGAGACCTACCACAAGTAGATGCTTTACTATCCACGACTTAATTGTCACTTGACACGTAAAATTAAGGGCAAGTGTTAGCCTATTGAAGGTGAAAACAATCCGTAACAATAATACTTGCTGATTATTGTTAAACAATCAGTTAATAATCTTCATATTAAATATTGTATAATCCTCTCCTAGAGGGAGTATTTACTGTACTGTGTTTTGGTATGTGAGTTGGTGAGCTTAGTATGTTAGATCATAAGAAAAACCTCAGCATTTTTCTTGGCGGTTTTCATTTTTAGTTTACTTTTATGACTGTCAAGGATAGTATTATACAGACAACGATAAATAAGTCTATTGCATAATGATGTCTAGAGAAAGGATGTTATTTCTCTCCTAAATATTAGGACCCAGTTAATATATTTAGAAACATCTAATTGTGGTCATTGTGTCAAGCTGGATATTAACTCTAGCTGTTGAGTTTAAAAAATAAGTTTAATTACTAAAGTTTATGTTAAATCAATTATTATTATACACAATATAGTGAGATAAGATCAAATCTTATAAAAGTTTACGCGGTGAGTTATAAGCTGCTTCAGAAATTTCTCTATCATCCAAGCGTTATCGTGTCTGAAGTTTGAGTTAACCTCTTTGTTAGTTTTATCTCGTACTAGGATGATCCGGCTTAATTAAACGAAAGCCCCTCGTTGTTCACTTCAGAAGCTTCAGGACCTATCACTCATATTGAAATACAGCAATGTATTTATTTTAATCTTAACTTAATTAAAGTTTAATGATGAAATCTTTAAGAAGATAGTAATTACTAAACTAAAACCTAAGAACTTAGTTCACCAAGGATTGCTAGACTTAATGACAATGGGCAGGGCACATTGCTTAAAGGACTGATAGCCGAAGGGGCAGGAAGAGACAGAGTGACTGCTGCGTATAGGTAAACGTGGTGCTGGAAGGGCCCCCACTAGGTGGACTGACGATCTGGTGAAAGTCACTGGAATGCACACAGGACGTTTCGGAGTAAAGATCTTGTGGGGAGGCCTGCGTCCAGTAGTGGGCGTTTATCAACTAATGATGAAACTAAAACCTAAATTTACAATAATCTATGGAACTTTGATACGCATTCATATCTTGAAAGTTTAACAACAGTTGTTAAGTATAAAACTCAATTTATACCTGTTTATTGATATTTTTTAATCCTTTCCCCAGGTTATGGATCGTAGTCTTTAATTTGCCAATTTTCTTCTTTTTATATTTACATCTTCATTTTTATGTACATTTTCATTGTCATCTTTCAAACCTTTTCTTTCATACCGTATTCTCTTTCCATTTCTGTTCTCCTTCTATGCGTCAGCTCGAAGACTTGAGTTCCCGTTTTACATTTCTTATTTTACATCTATTAGTTCTGTTTTACAACAATTTTGCAAAAATGATTTTCAATTCGTCATATCTTGTTTTTAAATTTTGTTTAAACAAGTGGCCCATACAAAATTCTGAAATATTGGGCACCCACAACTCGGAAACCCGACCACATACCAACAAAATTCCGGCTCTGATCTTATCTAAGCAAGATCTGTCTGTATCCCAAATTTCAGCCTCACCCCCTTGTAGTTCTCGAGATTAAAAATTGTTGACGGACAGACGGACGGACATAGTCGTTTAAATAAGGATTTTCACACACTTATTTCGGTCATAATTCCATTTCCCTTCTAATTACTTTATTCCTATTAGTTTTGTTTCCTGTATCGTTTCTTCTATTACTTTTCTGGAATATTTTGAAAATATGCGATTTCCGTCTCCTCTCATCAATATATTGATATTACTTGAATTTTCAGAAATATGTGCTTTACGAAGCTATACATATAAAAAAGAACAATAAATTTTTGGCGCTGCTTCAAAAGGTCTATAGTCGACTTAATAAAATTCTTTATTTACAGTACCCGATACTTCGGGAAGCAAATAGGATACGTTCATCTTTCAAATGTATTTGCAGTCTTCTAAGTTATGTTGAATTGCAAACATGAAAAATATGAATTTTAAAGTTTCCCACTTAAATTTATTCAACAACTTAGTACATTCATTATCAGTAAGTACTAGCTAGACTAATTAAACACGCATTGTAGTCTTATTTTAGGTATTTATCGGCGAATGTTTTATGTATTATTATTTTTTTACGAGAAGAGGCTACGAGATAAGAGGTTTACCTGATGGTAAGGGATACTATTGCCCATAACATCGCGATGCTTATTAAGATAGTATACACAGCACCACATTGCACTCGTCGCTTGGATACGAAAGGTAAGGTCTCGTTAACCCAGTAATTTTACTAACTTAAAGTACCCTTCAAATCGGAACACAGTAATATTTGCATACCTCTTTGGCGGTAGAAATGGATGCTGCGGTAGACGGTCTCTAACAACAGAGACCTTTCACTATAATTTATGTCTTTAAATCTGACTGATATCCAGGTAACCAGAAGTTCATGATGAAATTTCATCGATTGAAGGTACAAGTTTTTATAATGGTAGCCAACCTTCTTTAGCAACAAAAGAAGAATAGAATCACGCAAAAGAATATTCAATACATCAGAGAAGTATAAAGTAAGGCATTATTTTAAACTGATTTCATCAGGCGCTCGTTGCCATAAAATGCTTCTAATTTGCCAGACGCTTGTTTATGCCATAAACCACAGAAGATACTTCACCGGCGTATCAATTAACCAACAATTAAATAGCGAAATGAGCTTAATTGTGCGTACTTATGTCTAAGTGAACTTGACTTCCTCATTGTATTAATTCTATACAACGAAATGTTCCAATTACGCTTGTAAATTATTTAATTTTATTTACGGGAGTTGTATGGGTATAATCGACCTCACGGAGAAAGTTGAAGGTAAGAGCACTAATAACTTTGTAATGATTCCTTTTTCTTATAAAGAAAGTGAGTTTTTTATTTATTTAACAGGAAACGAATATAATAAATTATCTTATTTAAATTTATAGCATTGTTAAAGAATAACTCAATTTGTTGTCTATTACTAATATTATTTAAACTTTTTTGTTGATTACTTAAAAAAAACTTAAAATTAAGTTGTAAAAATTAAAGAAAAGATAGGTAAACGAACAGAAGTGTAAATGGTGGTAAATCGAGGGGTGTAAAGGGTCTAACATAATATCTAACGGAACCCAAGCCTACTTCACCTTCTCGTGGAGCAGTCTGCTGATCAACAAATGAGGCTCTGGCTCCGCACCAACTCCCATTGGGCCAGCGTGGTGGGAGACGGCCTAAATCCGACATTTATTGAGGGAGGCCAATATCCAGCAGTGGATGTCTAACGCCTGGTAAAGAACTATAATCACCTAGGGTCTCAACACTTGAGGAATTATACTATAGTTGCTGATATAAATTATCGCTTAAAAATAATGTTAAAATTTTACAATAACAAGTAACGATTCGATTACCTCTCCTTTCTCTTGCTACTTGTATTTCTTTCCATCTCTTCAACTCTCCTCTCGCCTTATTCCTTCTTCTTTCCCCTCTCCTTTATATTTTATTCATTATTTTTATTTTGCGGAGTCCAGATCCCCGAGCCCAGGGACTGACGAAGCCTTCACGGCCAGAATAGTAGCTAAGGGTGTTACTCCTCCATTTAAATAAAACGATATAGAAACTTGGTTTTTGTATATAAATTGCATTATCTAATGTGAAAGTATTATTGCAGCTAAAATTTTGATTTTAGCAAGCTTGCTGTTTCCCTGTGAAACGTTGGCTCAAAGCAGCTTTTAACAGCAGACATGCGGCTTTCGGTTAAAGATGCTTTACACGGGCTGCACCGAGAAAAATGGATTTTCATTGCGAATACTGAACCTTGAAAAATGCTTGGCTATGCATGTACATCCGTTACAAAATATATTATATTAGATTACAAAATTGGTTTTGTCAGATTTACTAAAAGTCTACAACCAACCTTTTCATAATTTTAAAGATGCCATATATTTTAAGATGATTTTAAGTATACAGTTTAAATTTAGAAAAGATTTAGAAGAAAGTCATATATATGCAGCTTATAGCTTACTTACCTAGCCAATATACCCTTTTTATAGTTTCCTGTGATCAGGATAATGATATGTTTTAAAATATAAAAGTAATTAACCATGAAAATATTTCAGACCTTAACGTCATTTCAAATAATCGATTTAACGTAATTAACATATAATTATATACTTTTACGGATATTTAAGCATGGAGGTTACAAGCTAAACTTAAATAACTTATTTGAAAAACTTAAAACTAAATGTAACTAAAGGAAAACAATGCAAAAAAAAAAATAAACACTAGAGATAGAAAAACTTTCCAGGTCATCCCCAACCGGCAGAGTACCGAGCAAACTAATGTTTTAGTGCTCAATTTAATACTTTTGTTTTAATTAAATTTAGTACTTAATAATTAAATTTGCATGTGACCTGCAGTTCTTAAACCTTTTTAACAATTGTCAATTTTATAGCAATGGTGTTTTTTTTGTCGTTATTTCTAGCGTTCCCTCTTCGTCTTTTGGGTAAGAGTCCATGATTACTATATTTATTTTTCTTCTTTCTTTTCTTTTCTCTCTTTATTTTCCTAACTGTTCTCCTTTCATTCACCACTTTTCTATCTTCCATTCTTTTACTCCATTTCGTTACATACATTTCTATTTGTCCTTTCATTTCATCTGTCCTTATTTATGTCATATTTGTTATTTTTACTTTTACAAATTTATATAAAAACTTATTTTTATGGACTACATTTGTTTAATTTTATTGCTTTATTTACTACTGTTTTGCAATATTCCATGAATATGCGGCGACTCTTGTCATCTCTCATCAGAGAGACGATGCTGTATATCAATAGTGTTGGCTCACATTATTCCCTTCACTCCTTAGGAATCACTGAGGGATAAACTATAAAGAAAACATGATTTTACTAGGAAAGAAGGGACGATAGATATTCGTTATATAGTGGAAAAAGATATTTTTTTATCTAGACAGCTGATTCTAAGGGTTATGTTACACAAAAGGTTTAAAACGTCACATATATCAACGTACACAAGTCTGAAAAACTCTTATGTCGTCTTATGCAAAAAGCAGTGTTCATCTGGTTTGTCATTACAAAGAAAATATTTCTGCCCTTAACAAACAATAAATAATTTTAAATCATTGAGATAAAGTACAATTTCCCTTAACATTGAGTTACACGCGACTGTTTCGTGACCCATAACTTTTCACCTTTCTTTTTCCTGTCCCGTAATTACATACAATGTAAATTGTGTCACTAAAGAGTAACATGGGGGGTCACAAATAAAATTATTTATGATACAAAGGTTGCTTTTTTATTGGTATGAAGATTTGGTACATTTTTTTTAAGAGAGAATAAATTATAGAATGAAATGATGCTGTTGTTTTGATATTAGATTAGAACTTTTGTATATATTAAAATAAAAATATTTACTTTGATTCGCTAACTACGGGCCTTATAAGAAACATTGATTCACACAGCAAGCGATGGATAGCGTGATGCTCTGAATATCTCAGTGTGATCAAATCAGAAATGAGGAGATCAGCAGAAGAACTAAGGTTACTGACATAGCCATAAGGATTGCTAGACTTCAGTGGAAATGGGCAGGGCCGATAGCTCGAAGAATCAATGGATATTAGGGAAGTGCTACAATAGCGACTCCGCACTGGAAAGCGCAACGTTGGTAGAACTCCCACTACGTGGGAAGATTATAATGAGGAGTCGCTGGTAGTAACTGGGTTCAAAAAACACAAGATTATTTTTTCTGGAATACATTACAAGAGACCAATGCCCAGAGATCCGTCGTTAGAAATTAATATTGATAAAGAGGGATAATATCTCAGATCTCTAGCCTCCGCATGTTGTAAAAGACGATTATGACTATAACTATAAACTGAACAGTGGTCATAAGCAGAAATGATGACGGTGATGATGTAAGTTATAGTAAAAATATCAATGTACTTATATACGAATACTTTTAAGAATATTATAATTTCGGTAAACTTAAATTGATCACAGGAAGAAGTAAACAAATTCTTTTAGACGCGTTACTCCTGAACATTGGAGGCAATGTTTGATTCCCAAAGTAACGCAGCGGCCTTCGCGAAATTCAATGGATTATTTATTATGGTGCCACTCTCCCTTGATTAAAGTTGACTTTGAAGATTTGAATTTAGATTGAATCCTTAAAATCACTCACTTTTTTTACAAATCAAATTTCCAGAGAAGGTTTTTTTGAACGAGTACTTTCGCGTCTTAACGCGTAATAAGTTTACGAGTGGTTTATTTTTTGACTGGGTTAGTCCTGACAGGTTTATGTTTTTAATAACTCTTTAATCCTTATAACTGCTCACTAAATATAATTTTTTTTAAATTTGTAATAAAGTTTTGTGTTCTTCAAAAGAAAGATTTTGTATAATATTACTTATCTAACCTTATTCTCTATTATACTTACAATTTAGATTTTGCGATAGTAAATCTTCTTCATCAGTTGATAGACGTCCCCCCATAGTGGGGGAATTTGGGTCGTCTATCACGCTTTGGCCCAGTGCAGGTTGGTGGGCCAGAGCCTTGTTTGCTGATTAGCAGGGTGCACCACTAGTAGGTGAGGTTCGCTTGGGTCCCATAAGTTGTTGTATGGGATTTCATACACCCCTCACCAAAGTGAAGTAAACTTGTACGTAATAAGACATTTCTAATAATTAAAAGATACTCTGTAACACATAAGGTAACAGACATCCATCGCCTCAGTCTCTACTAAAGATATAGATTTACTTTTATTAATCGTGTACGTATTGTTTTTAATAAGTCAACATTGAGAACTTTGTTAAGTTACACTTCACATTGCGCGCCGAGTTCAATTTACGTTCATGTCTTCATTTATTAAGTACGATTTAAGTGCTCGCACAAAAGCGAAGGAATTGCTAATCAAATTAAAGTTTAACAGACCGTTTTTGAAACTAAGCCTACTTCGCGTTAATTATTTCTGCTCTTCGACAAGCCTCTTACTGGTACATCTTACTAAATATAAACTTTATTTTTTAACACTTATTCTATTTGTTTTCTGAAAAATAAGTATTATAGCATTTTTTTTAAATATTTATTTTAAGAGACACTTTTCAAATACAAAATTATAATAAAAATCGGACCTTCCTTATCAAAATGTTATACATAAATAACAAACAAAGCTAAAGATATACATCAATTTAAATACCGATTTCTTCGTGTGTAAATAACAGATAGTTTTTAAATTATAAACAATAATTAAGTAACACTTTAAACTAAAACAAGTCTATTTATAAAAGTAGAAACAATTAAAAAAAATAAAAGAAATTTTAAAATGTTTCCGCTCTTAAAGTCTAAGAGTGCTAAAAGCCGCGGAGTATCAGGTCAAGTTACTCTCAGCAAAAATGAAATTTTGCATCACAATGGAAACATATTCTTTCTACATTGGTAATATTTTTGTTTAACTAACAATATTGGTAATGCTGATATTCAGTTAAAATAACAGATATTTGTTGTTGTATAAGACGCCCGGACGAAATTATTAAGCGTAAAATTTTTCGAAATTTTGAATATGAAAACTGACATAGAATTTATTGCCTGGTAACCATTAAGAAGAATATAAAACACATTATTTGTGAGTAAAATACTTATTTAATACATATTCATGTAAATAACTACTGATTGAATGTAATAAAATGTATTCAAAAGCAATTCGCTTTTAATTCTTGAATGAGTGAATAAGCATTATGAAGGAGATGACCGTTTCGCTCCAATGTTGGGAGCGTCACAACAAAATGATGGATGGGAGCCCAGTGTTTAGATTTCCAACAATATAAGGGACAGATATTGTATTATTTGTCATATTGTTCAAAATATTAACATGGGTTTAATCTTGGTATCTAATTTATCTTCCTCGTGATTATTAGCTTAAAATAGCGCCTATGGAAATATAAACAGCAATTATTTATTTATAACAGACTCGTGATAACATTTTACAAGGAATGAAAACATTTTCTTAAATTAATGGTTTTGTAAAGAAACTAAAAGCTTTTTTTACTCAAAAGAAACAGTTCTTTTAGTATCGAAAGTAGTTTCAACGAAGACGATAGATATTTCAAAAGGATATAAAATGGTTATTCCAGTTTTCTGTATATTTCCTTTTATAGAAAATAGCAAATATTTCTCGCGCTTTCATAATAGCAAAACTAAAAGATAAATTTATAATGGTCGCCTAAAACTAAAAAGGTAGAACTAAATATAATGTAAAATATAATAATACGAGAGAGCTGAAACAAATGATACCTTTTTTAAAAGATGATTAATTCTTTCCTGAATTTTTTTGTAATATTCCATTACATTGTTATATGACGAATGTATAATAGAATAAATAATTTTTCTAATGGGTATCTAATTTCACTAGCAAATAACATTTTTACGACCGGAACACAGTAATGTCCGCACACTACAGTATGTTGCTGCGGTAGTATTTACCTAGACAGTCTTCGGCAATAAAAAACTACCACCTGTACACTACGCTAATCACATGTAGAGATTATATCTCATTATTGGTGGTACAACCGCTGTCATTTTCTGTCGCCCAGTAAGACTTGAGGAAAGATTATTATCTTCTGGTTTAACCGTTGTTATAGCTAGTGTAGTAGAATCTATCATTTTTTTTTTATTGATTTACAATTTTATGTAGAGAATGCTATTTTGTGTTTAATGGAGCTATATTTATTAAAACTTGGGTTTACTTTGGTCAGCTCGACTATTTGATATAGATATATTGCTGCCATTTATTTAGTGGTATATATTAGGTGCCATTGATTGATTTTAATCATGACACCATCGTGTCAACGTGTTTAATGAACTTGGTAATAGTTATTTCGCTCGTCGCTGTGGTAAGTAGGTTAAATGGGTCTATTTTCTTTATTTCACAGTAAAATATATAATCAGATCTAGTATTATGGAATATTGGGCATTCTTTTAATATATGTGGCAGGGATATCTTCGGTGGTTTGGCGGTTGTATGGATAGCGATCGTTGTCAGTGATGTTAAATTTGTGTAAGACTCGTGAAATCCGTGTCCGTGTCGTATCTATCATATTAACTAACGCTATAATATTGTGGGCAAGCATATCACTTACCATTAGAACCTCTACCAATATCACAAGATATATCTTGGTTAGGACACAGTCAATAAATCGAAGACTACCGCAGTGCACCAAGGTCAAGACGTAAGAGTGCATTTTGTATTGCGGTCTGTTAGTTCAGAAGTACTATTTCATATTCCGGTTAACGCCAACCGGAAACCGCGCCGGTGAATTGAAACCAATGCACGTCCGTGTAACCTATTGCATGAATATTTCATGAAATGCGCTTGTAAACTTCATTTAAACATATCACCTAGTCCGCTTTATGATAACTAGAACATTCTTGTCTATATAAAGTCTTTTTTACTTTATCTCTAACTAAAATTTCTGTTAATCAATGAGTGTATAGCCTTTAGGTTTTGTATTATGTATGCAAATCTTATAAAGATTTCATATATTACTTTCCTTTTCAATATATGTAGGAGGTGAATAGTTGCAAATTGTTTCTATATCCGTAGGTACCACCGGATTGCTGTCTTCCGGTCAGAGACCTAAATTATTCCGAAATTCGCGTCACCATTAAGATTTTTGTTCATACAAACATTTTTGATTGTTAGACTAATGATGGGTCTGGAGGAAGTTACATTAACTAGTATTTTTTCCCACAATGAGATTGTATTTTATTACGTGACGGCGATTTTGAAAAATATTTTTAATAAAAAGGAAAGAATACTCTTCTTTAATTCATATATTGTTATATAAACTAGGTCATATTTATGGTGTAACAGTTTTTTTTTTTTTTTTTTTTTTAAAAAATCGGGGGGGCAAACGCCAAAGCCGGGGCCCCCGGTGGTTTATAACAAACACCCCCCCCCCCCCCCCGAACTGGGGGGGGTTGGCCGGGTTGGGGTTGAAAAAAAAAGGGGGGGGG
>DWLS01000149.1:0-39012 GCA_018246255.1 Pachliopta kotzebuea | reverse complement strand
AATGAAATTGAACCTGTCATTTTTCTATGGTCTGAACCGCTATGTGATACTACAAAACATAGAATCTAGATCTTAAAAGACTAATTATATGTCAGTAAATGAACTTACCGTTGTGATTTCTAAGATATTAACGATAAGCCTAAATTTTAAAAGGTAGAAGTATCAAAAAGTATCTAAATACTGTTAAATTTAAAACGTGAGGAAAACTAACATAATGATAAATAAATATAAAATATGATGATGAATAAAATCTAAAAAGATTTATAAAGACGTTAGCAACGTACGTATTGTTCGCTGCTGCGTATAAACATACGTAAAGGCCATAGAGATGTAACAAAATGTATAAGTCATTTGAATATGTAAAGAAACCAAACATCCTTTATTGATATCAGTCTTGGATTTGTACTTATTATTAAGGATCAGAAGGATAAAGAACTTTTAGAACTTACAGCACAAATAAAACAAACAGTTAAAATATTAATCTTTCGCAAATCATAACATGTGAACTTAGGATTGTTTTTTATGAAATTTAAATTTAATGATATTTACAAACTGTCCTAATTTCTTATTAAAATTTTATTTGTTTTAGGAGATTACTTATTGTTTTATATTTGCGCACAAAACAATTACTCAATATGGAGTATAGAATTGTTAACAGAGTGATGAGATATTAACAATGTACCAAAAGACAAAGTTTTGAATAGTTGTGTAGTTGTTGAATCAAATGGTTACCGTTCCATGTTCTTTGTTCTATTTGTAAGTAAGCTTTATTTTTTATGTTTATTACAGCAAAACACAGATTACTTTGATTAATTATTTGAAAGTTAAAACAGACATTTGAACTGTTACTCGGTATTTTTTTAATTAATATTACGTGAAGAAGTACAGTAATAAAAAACCTTTTATTTTGAAGAGATAATTAAACCTCTGCTGTTCCACATTTCGACAGCATTTGCCTTTGCTTTTTTTAAGTTTTAATTTCCAGTCTTTGAAAACGATATTATTCCTTGAGGTTTTTTTTAGATAATGTCATCCATTTAAATAAAACTTATTTCTTTTATTTAAATGGATTTCTATATTTTTGTTATTACAAGATTTGTACCAGGAAACGCCTGCGGATATTTAAGACAGGAAGATATATAATTATAATTCATTACGAATAGAAACTTTAAAAACCATCATATTTCTCGTTTCAATAATGAGCAAAAGCGAAAGGCCTTAAATCATAATTGTTATCATATGAAAATAACTTCACATAAAAATTGTCTACATAAAATATCTTATCCTGGGTTTACTGAGACATTATCATGTAAGTATTAAGTAATACTCAAATTTACTTTAATGTTTCCCTAGTAATTGGTGTGTCATGTGAATTTCAGATAGAGGTAGGGTTTTTCGAACCCGCTGAACTGGTTACCATTTTTAGTCACCATGAGAGAACTGTACTCCGACTATCAACATAGAAGAGATAGAGTACTTTAGGCGAATACGAATCATTATCCACGTCTCCGTTGTCACTTAAAACTATCTGTAATTGAAGCCAAGTGCCATTGTAAATAAATAAAACTTGTAAGAGATCCGTTTACACACCAAAAAAACATTATCATTACTTTATATATAAATGAGGATACTCATTATTTACCCATGTTGTCAATCTCATAATTAAACCGCTGTTAAAGATAGTTTGTCCAAAAGTACAGAATTTTCTAAATTTTTTTTATAAGTTTTCCTATATTAAGCCCAACGTAACGTGCAAGCTCAGTTCATTGACGTCATAAAAGAGGTTAAGCATAATGTACACACTTAACCCATATCCTTACAAAATGCTCCGTTGATATCTCATCAAGTTCACAAAAAGCTAAGTAAAAGCTAAATATTATATTAAAGTATACAACAAAATAATTGAGAGACTAAAAAGTAATCAGAGTTCTTTATACCAGAGATCAAATATAAATTTTTTTATAATATTCGTAACGGTATCAAGCAAAAGATAATTCAAGAGTTAATAAGAATCATCATAACATATTTCATTACTAATAAATATAACGAGCCAATATAAATCATCATCAGAATAATGCTTTCAAAGATGCCATCTAAAATAATTTATAGCATCTATTCTTGAAAGACAAAGGTCTTCACATCCATTCTATCCTCATGACAGCCACATGTGAAAAGTTTTAGTTGTATATAATCGGTAGTTTCGTATAAGATCTTTTACGTCTAGAATCAATTTTATTATAGTACATAACGGCAAATAAATAATGAAATAAACAAAATTTAAAAAGCGCTATATTCATTTAAGGTATTCATCTCAGCTCTTCGGTAGTACTATCTAATATAGCCTTAAGACTGAAGACGCAGTTGTTATGAAAAAGGGGAATATAACTTAAAATGATTCACCATTCCGAGAATGCTAGAACCGTACTACCTATTAGTATATCATGCTACAAAAGGTCTCTTTGTAATAAATTGTTGTTAGAAAAACTAGAGCCAAGTATTTTTTTAAAAGCAAAAATATTATTGAAATTAATTTCATTGAAAATTAAACATAAACTCGTTTTTATAAATTAAAACAATTGTTTATTTCTTAGAAATTTAACAATAACTGCAACGGTCTGGTTATTGAATACATAGATAGAAATGTGTATATTAAAAGTATAGAAAACTGCAGCGCGCAATCCTTTAAACTAAAATAATATGAAAAAAGAAACTGTATAAAATAAGTATGTTGCAGTAGAAATTTAAAAAGAGTACGCTGTAAGATAATTTTTTTTGATATTTTTCTTATCCAAGCAGCGGATTTGTATACACCGAAAAAATTAGGAGTGTTCTTGCTTACGGCTAAGTAGATCTCTTATTTGTCCTTTGCCTTTTGTTATGAAAAAAAATACGGCCGGCTAAATGAAACTTTGTTATGTTGTCAAAATTATCTAGACCGTAAAAGGCAATAACTTAGGTAACGAACTGGGCGCGTTCTTCACTGGGCACAGCAGTATTTATTATTACCAACAAAATGTTTACGATTTAGTCACAGCGCCATCTAGTGCAATTTAACAGAAACTAAATATAATTTTACATTTTACAGATAAGTGTAAAACTGAATCAAAAAGGTTTTCAGATATATTGTATAAAAGAGGGCACTAATATTAAAAAATTGTTCCGATCCATTCTCGGCAGACATTTGTTCAACAGTGGATAACAATAGACTGAAATGATGATGATGATGACTGAGTGTTCAATAATATTCTCTGTTGATATTTGAAAGTATAAGACTTTCTAACTAATGTTTTTGTGTATTGATGCAATAATTTGTTTAGCATAGTTTTTTTTTTGAAATATTGTAAAACTTGCGGCGTATAAATCAAAATTATTATTAGCTAGTGTTTGTGTATATATATATGTAAATAGCCAAATATTTATTTATTTTAACATATGTGTATGAAACATATGTGTACAGACAGGTATGTATAATTATACATACGTGGTCAACAGGTTTTTTATATATTGATTTACCATAATTATTGAGATACGATGATAGCTTACTTGTGACTTCTATGATACTACAAACTGTGACTCAAACATAAATTCAATCTTAGCGGTGCTTGAGTTTCCGATAAAGGAAAACGTCGAGGAAACCGTCATATTTCAAGAGCTACAACTTCTCGTTTCCGCTAACTCGTATTTTTCAACGATGATGATCTTGACTTTATTTTTGTTAGGGAAGACCGGAGAAATCTTAGCAGTGGGACCAAAAGAGAATTTATTTGTGTTTTGATTACGTAAGAAGTATTACATATTTTAACAATCACTAATGATTTAAGATACGACCTTTATCTCATATGACTTAAGGGAGTAACTTTCAAGTTAATCTATAGTCTCATTATTCCAGCAAGAGAACACAGTAAGGTTGGTGTACCATGTTTTCGTGTCCTAAGTAGCTAAATTAATTCTTTATGTTAAAATAGATATTATTCTCTTTCACTAATAATGTTATTAGTATTAAGTACGGAAAGCTTTATTTGTGTGATCGTTTGTTATTCGTGTTTGTATGACAAAACACAAGAATGTCAGTAAACATATTTGATTCGTCTCGCTCTTTTTGTATAAACTCAGACATCTGTTAAATATATACACAAATTAATTATCTCAAAGAAACTGAGGTTTTACAGCAGAAATAATTGTTAACGCTTGTTGGTCAAAATTAAGGGAAAGTACAATCTCAAAAAGACAATCTAAAGTATATTGATATATGTATAAACACAGGCTTTACATCTTTACAATAAAATACAACTTTAAGAAATAAAATGTTGGTTGTTTGAAAGTAGGATCATCAGAAAATTTGTTAATCACTAATTAAAAACAAAACTTATACGTACTATTATAAAGACCATTACGACTTAAACCGTTTGTTTTCCAAATATGTAGGTAAGTAAGATAATATTTTGTTAAGTAAGTTTTAGCTGTACTAACTATACAAAAGAACACCTTCACGCTGTATTAAAAAATTTACATAAAATGTACATGATCGATATTTTTTCTAAAACATTTAATCCTTGTTGTTGTTAAAATTTAAAAGACGACTAATTAGAAGTTTGGTGAAGATATGTAATATAATAAGAGAAGATCCATTTTTATGGCTCTACAACGATTAAAAGAAACTGATGTTTCAGCAGCATTCAACAGTAGAAGGTAGAGCTAAAATCAATAATTTTTTCCATTTTTCCATTTGCCATTTCTTCAAATTCAAGGTTGGAGTTGTTTTTTTTCCTTTTTTAATATTCCTTTTTTAGGAGTAATCACCAAATTCGCGCAGTTTTCACGTAAATTGACAGGTTCTAATTTCCTAACGTTGACACTCTCCTGGATGACTTATTTTAAATTTTATATAAACCTTTAATATTTTTAACAAAAAATAAATAAACCAATGAGATAATTGTGTCCTTAAAATAAAATACTAGAATCTTACTACTGAAAGTAAGACTCCTATAACCTTTCTCGGCTAAACCGCTTAATTAATTTTGATATTGGGATCAAACTTTGGATAAGAACAAAGGCTAGTATTAATTGGGAAATAAAACTCAAAGTGCAAAGGATAAAAGCTTGTTCTGTTTAGTTTAAAATTGATAATATTTATTTAGAAATACAGAATGTTGGTCTTACATATGCAGTAATTATTTCATAGTAAGAAATTATATAAATCATCGATCTATGAGGATTGATCAAAGAAATATAATATTTAATTACGGTTTCATTCATGTTTGCTTAAATATCCAAATTATTATACATAGAGACAATACAGAGCGTAATGTGAATAATAAAAAAATTACCTACAAGAAATTATTAGTAAGTCTCAAACAAAAAAGACTGTCTTAGTCTCTTAATTGAATTTGATTTGTTTATATTCTTGGTTTGCTCATTACAATTAATAATATAAAAAAGACAATGGATATCTTATAAAGGCACCCAAAGGCGGTCTCATCGCTTAAAACGATTTCCGCTAAATAACTTGTAAACGGACATGATTAAAAGAAGCTCACACGCAGGTGTGCCGAAATAAATTATTTTTGTATATATATAGACAGCAACACATATACATATATTAAAAGTAAATTTACACATACATAAATATTAAAAGAGACGGAATATAAGTATTTATATAGTATTAAGTAAATATAATATGTAGTATTTATACGTATATTTAGTATATTACATATTTAAAACTGAAAGATAGTGAGATTTTACTAGTTTTTAGAAAAGTGTTTGTGCACATCTGACCGTTTCAGTGAAAGAAGTATCCATAAATTTAGTAGTGTCGGACGAAGTTTTTAACAAATGATTTGCTGAAGAAGGTAAGGGTTCGATCGAAGTTCGAAGATAAACATTCGAAGTTAAATTTTTTATTAGAAAAATGGGACAAGATGAGATGAAGAGCATGCGTGCATTTCGGTTCAGAGCGATCGGCGACGACTCCAGCTTACTAACGAAGAAAGAAACATAATCATATTTGCGTAGACAAAATATGAATCTCATCACATCAGACATCGGCATAATATAGAATAAAAATTTGTTCATGTTTGTGATAATTGTTGATGAATTACTACCCTGGCCAACTTATTAATTTATTTAGCGTCTGCTGTTTTATTAACTTTGCTTCAGACTTCTCTACACTAGATTGTGGCAATTTTCGTGTTTGTCTCTTGTATTTATTTTTATAAATCGCATGCAGTTCAATAGTGTACAGGGCCTTTTCCTCCCTAATGCTTAATACCATTTTTGTTACTTTTTCAACATTCCGTCTCATCATAGGACCGCACTAATGTAAGACACTTTCTCTTCAGTTGTAACATATTTATAAAAATATCCTCAAAAGATCACGAATGCAATAATTTCTTATTTGCGTTTAATTTAGTTATCTGTAATTTTCATCCATTATATTTGTTTATCGACAAACACTCTGACCCGTACTGCAGAGATGGTCTTACTACTCTTTCGTAATTAAGTGTTTGACATCCGGAAGTCACAAACGAATTGTTAATGTCCTCAATTTCATCCATTCTGTTTGGATTGTTGTTCTGATGTAGTGTATATATTTTCTGTACTTTCTATTAGATTTAAAATGGAACTGAAGAATTTACACTTGAACTTCTTTTACGGATGTATCTCGTATCGCCGATCATGAATTTCAAAAGTAATATATTCAGTATTTGTCTAATTAATAGCTTGTTATATGTCTGAGAAACTTGGTCACAAGCTTCTTTTTCATCTATAAAAACTAGCTTACCCTCGTTTCGAAGCCTCGTAGAAAAAAAAGATAAAGGTCTTTTTCTAGTAACTAATATTTGTTGGGAAGATTTTGTTAAATGTATAGTATTATAGTAGTCTCTTCACAAGTACACTTTCCAAACCTTCAAGATGTTGAATTATTGCTGTAAAATGTCCGTAATATCGTTATCACTAACTTAAGCATAATATTGATTGATTACTGCACATCCAAAAGGGTTAACTTTTTTATGAGACGAGGCGCCCAGATGAGCAGAGCGTACATTTAATGGTATAGCATAACAATGTGACACTAGTAAATATGGTTTACATTGCATCACATTGCACTCGTTACCTTGAGAGATATAATATGTAAAGTCTCGTTACCCGAGTAATTCCAGAAGTGATCAAACTCCCTTCAAACCGGAATACAGTAATGTTTGCACAGTACTGTTTGTCTGCTATAGGATCTGCGATGGTACCTATCTAGATCTCCGGCTACAAATACCATCAGTAGTATATATGTAAATACAACTGTGAATAATATAATTTATATTAAAATAATGTCGCTATTAAAACAAAATGTATACATATTTTTACACCTGTGACAATAGTTTATTTGCGACGTACCAATTATTCGGAGAAAAATTTCGCTCGTACAATGAACAGCAGCTTTCTTTAGGCGGCTCTGTCAGTGCTGTACTGGAAACCGTACTGATTTCACGTCTCTCAAACATTTTACCAAATTTTTTTGTGATACATTTGAAGTGTGTTCATGGAGGTAAACACATTATCTGGAATCTAAATATATCTTACTTTCCACGTGTTAAATTATTAATGAAATGAAATGTAATAATAAAAGTTTGAAGTAAAAAATTAAGGAACGTCAAGCCTTATTTGTTTGTGTGAAAAATGAAAGGTAAGATATTTTAAATATTTATTATACTTTGTAAAAATTTGTTAATTTTAATTACGTTGAACTAAAATTATTATCTTCGGTCATCGTTATAAAAAATTGTTTTGCTGTATATAATTTTTAGTTTTTACATTATAATAAACATTTTTCGGTTAAATTCATAATAGAAATGAAATAAATGTACTCTGACAGGTTGCCGTCTGTCGGGCTTTTGGCTAATTTATAAACTTTAGAAAGGTCCTTCATTTCTGAACTTGTAAATTGTAACACGTTTTCAGCATTTAAAGTATGCTTATTTAATGCAACATTAAGTTTTTGTTGACAAAGAAATTTTAATCGAAAAGAAGTGAATCTAAATCGAATAGTATTTGTTTTTAGTTTAAAGTATAATTTATAGATAATTTTATAATAATCAAAACAAGAAAATATATCCTTTATAACTTAATAGTTATGCACAGTTTTCAAATATACCGAACTTTACTTAAATTTTATAAAAGTTAATGAAAATAACTTATCATAGAATTCGGTTCTTGTACTCATGTAAAAATAAAATATTTTATTTTAATAGAAAATTATATAAAAAAAAACATGAGAAAATATTAATCTTACAACAATTAGACAGAAATTAACGTTTACTTTTCAGATATTATACATTTGTCTAAAACGTTCTACATTATTCTTCACTAAATCTTCAAAATGGGAATTAACTCAAATTTTATTGAAAACATAATTAATTATTCTGAAACAATAAATTTTGAAGATGAAACTAATGAAAACCAGACAGTTCACGTGTGGTCTATAAAAAGGTGTGAAGATGCTCAACTCCTTAACAGATCATCAATTGATGATTTGAATAAAAATGTTTACGTTTATAACAATTCACATATATTATGTTTGGAGCACGCACCCACTTTGACGAAGATCGCGATTATGAAAGCGAGTATTCTATCGCTGTTGGCCGTTTTATCATTCATCGGGAATTTAGTGACACTAATCAGTGTTAAAAGAGGGAACAGGAATAGAGGCAGAACAAGACCATCTTGGACAGCGATATACTGTTTGATATCCCAGCTGAGCATAGCGGATCTGTTTGTTACTGTGTTTTGTTTAGCTGGTGAAGCTGCATGGTCACTCTCAGTGAAGTGGTATGCTGGCAATGTCGCTTGTAAATTATTCAAATTCATGCAAATGTTCGCATTGTACCTTAGCACGTTTATATTAGTGCTGATTGGCGTAGACCGATGGTTAGCAGTAAAATATCCGATGAAGAGCTTAGCGACTGCAACGCGGAGCTCCAGATTTGTAACGATGGCCTGGATTTTAAGTATTATCTTAAGTACACCTCAGGTGAGATGTTATTAATTAGATACCTTAACTAAGTTAAAAAGTAAGTGGTTTTAGACTCTAAGATACCAAGGTGCGATACCGAGATTTCGGTGAAGAGTAAAATCTTTAGTAAAGGAATAAGTTTTAAAAATAGCAGATTTTAAATATATATCTCACATACCAATCAGGACTTGGGCAATTATAGTGACTGAATAGTTCTTAGGAAAGGTCTCCGTGTTTTACATGTTCAGTTGTACCATTAAAACGGTTGTATCATGGTATAAGGAATAATGTTTAAACAATTTTTAATAATTATTACTTTCCCGGTATACTGAAGAGAATTTTGATTAAAAACAAAGGCTTTTGTTTTTTATTATAGGCAATTATATTTCGTGTCGCACGGGGACCTTTTATAGAAGAATTTGATCAATGCGTCACACATGGATTTTATACGGAGCAATGGCAAGAACAGATTTACACAACTTTGTCACTTGTATTTATGTTTGTTATACCTCTTATTATTTTGATCTCAACTTATGTATCAACAAATAGAACTATAACGCGTAAGTATCGTTCTGACTACACTTTACCGCTTCTTTGATACAACATTCTGCATTATTACGTGCAAAAGCGCTCTCCCTTTTAAAGCTTCATTGTTATTTAACACCTCGCGAATAGATGCTTAAGAATAATATATGGTTCAAACGTTTATAGGAAGTAAGAGAGTTTTTGAAGTGAAAAATAACAAACAAGAGAATTATTCAACAATAGACATAAATAGAAGAAGGCTCATTGACAAAGCCAAGATGAAATCTCTGCGGATATCCGTAGTTATTGTAACAGCTTTCGTTGTGTGGTGGACACCTTATTACGTGATGATGGTTATTTTCATATTTTGGAGACCTGGTAAAATAGTAAGTATTAATGTTAATGAAGCTATAATATTTAAAAAAACACTACATTTTATAAATAAAGCAACAATTGATACTCTTAGAAAATTTATAATTGCTTCAGAGTTCTCTTAAACGAAGACTTGTTCTATTGAACGAGTAAGATCTGTCTCATATTAAAGATTATTAACTTAAGATATAAAATAAACCTTTTAAGGCAGTGGTTTAATAATTTCCCCTTTTTCAGTTGAGCGAAAACCTGATGTCCGGAATTTTTTTCTTCGGGATGTCAAACAGTCTTGTTAACCCTCTCATATACGGCGCTTTTCATTTGTGGCCAAAAAAGAAGAAATACAATCAAAGCGATAAGTACGGTTCAAGAGTTTTGTTATATACAATTCTTTTCCTAAGTTTTGCGAGTAATAAATTACGAAATACTTTAATAAATTAAAGTATTTCTCTTAAACGTACTCAAATAATTTTGTGGTCTTCATTTTTATTTTATATATCAATAAGCTGTACATATCAAATATTAAAAAGTGAAAAAATTATACGACGAATATATCTTCTACTGAAAGGTCTCTGTTGCTACAGACCGTTTAGGTACCACTGCAGCTCCTATGGCAGCCGACTAACAGTACTGTGTAAACATTATAATATGGTAAGTAGTTACCATCAAATTATTGTGATTAGTTATACCGCTCTTTAAACTTTTAGCAACATGTCCATACTATTGAGTGGTAGAAATGAGCCCTGCTGACGTTAACACGAATAATTAGCGGCAACGGAACTATTGCCAGAATATAAAAAAGCTAAAATCTTAAAGTTTGCTAACGATTCAAAAACTAAAAAACATGTTATTGTTCTTTTAGTATTCTAATTATTTTCATAAGACTTCTTCATTCCTCAGGTATTCGGGTGGACAACATACATCATGTCTTAAACGCGGGGAGCGTTCATCTTCATCCAAATTAACTACGATTAGATCAATTCGATCCTCGGCGAAAAGTTCTAGCGGCCAAAACATTACTTTTTTATAAATCAAATAGGTTTCTATATTTAAAAATAATTAAGGAGTACAATTTAAATATAAATTATGATTAAAATTATTTAGATTACTATAAGACTTTATCATGAAGTACACAAGACGAGATGCCTCTAATCATTCTTTACTAGACAACTTTTGGTAAGGCGGGATGTTTCAATAAATTAAAAAAATAGAGATAAACCTTAGAATAAACGGTACTATACATACTTCTCTAATGTATATAACATTTAGATAAATATGTATTGTTATTTCAATAATTATAACGATGTCGGCAACTCATTAAAAGTTCTCGCAACAGTTTCTTAAATTCATGCTTTATTGGAGCATTTCGAATCTCTGTGTAAGAAGTTCCAAAGTAGTGTAGCCTGAAACATACTCTTAATATGATATTAATTTGTAGTCTGGTCTACAATTAGGTCTTTGTTGCCGGAGATCATTTGGATTATATAAAACGTCTATAAACCGTGAAATTGTAGTGGGTAAGGTTACAATGTGTTAAATCTGAAAACGTTGGTAGCAATATAATCGTACAGGTGTAAATATTAGTTTTTGTAAATAAGTAAACTTAAAGTTTCTTTCTGGACGTTTCTGAAATGTTCTACACTACGTTTACTCTTTTCCTACAGGAAAGAATGTAATTAGATTTTTTTTTATAAATTTCTTAATTGTAGGGTCTCTCCCCATACAAATTGTATTAAAACTGTTGATTTGTTACGTTTTTCTTATTCATATTCTAGTTGAACCCTTGGAGATATCCTGCGTAGTATGCCACGTAGTATAGTTATTTTTATATCTGAAAATTTAAATCTGGTTTTCAATGCGGTCTTACATTTATCTTCCGCAGGGTGCACATGTCTATGGTTCCTAATACAATCAAAACCAAGGAAACTTGTTTAATCGACTAGTAGACGGTGTACATGGAGTATGCTTGCGGTTTTCTTAACATAAGGGACGAGACTTTGGAACCAGAGGCTGTTAGCACGTGATTGTTTCCAAGCTAGATTCCCTAAGTTAAAGCCGTAATAGTTTTTTTTTGTGATCAACTCAAGTAATTGTAATTTCTTATCAATAGACATTTTTTTTCGGAATCTCCCTCTCCTCTGACCATTACAAAAATAATCACAATGACTGTAAAACTATTAAATAAAGTAGATATCCTAATACTATGAGGAATGGATTTCAAGTTTATCGAAGAAAGTAGATGTTTAGAGTAACTTTATAGTTTTTCTTATTCTATTTACCTTTGCATTAATATTTATTAGTAGATTTTGTCCAAAATAGCTACACGGAGCATGAGTAAACGTTAATACAATATGTCGTTTCATTTTCCATCAAACCCTTGGAGTCCGCTTCGGTAAACATCTCAATATGACTACACCAGAATAAATATTTCGTCTTTACCTATTATAATAAAACCGTGATTTTATTTTTGTGTTACATAATTAATTGTTGTTGTGTTGTTTCTATATATACACAAAATTTAGATATTTAGCATTTACGTGTAAAATGTATTGACGTCTTTATATGATGATCTCTGTTACTGTAGACTGACTAATTAGATAGCAGTGCATATTTTTACCGACAGGAAGTATAATAACTAGCGTCTTATTTATGTAAGCAAGCGTGTGACTATCTTATAACCGGATAATTATGTTGCTTACGTACTAAAAATGGTATTCCCATATAGATGGAGTTCACTAGTACTGGGACTCGATTGCAGGGAATTGTCTACGTGGGTACCATTGCAGCTCCGGTTTTTGTTTCCAAATAGTATTCTGAAAATATTATTGTATTCTGGTTTCAAAGGCGTTGTAGCTAGTGAAATTACTAGGATAATAAGATTTCATTTTTCAAGGCGATAAGGGCAATAAGAAATAGTGCATATCTTAACAAACGTCCCACTATTATGGGCTAACATAACACTTACCATCAAGAGAATATCCTTTTATCGTATGATGGAATAAAAAACAAAAAAAGTGTTACATTGACTGTAAAATTTCAATTTGAAATGTTCAGGGATAAATACATCTACATTCTTCTTTAACTGATTTAAATTAACCCATGTATGTAAGGCTCTGAACTTTACAATGTAAATGAATACACACGGTGTAATATTACACTTATTTTCACGTATTACACACGTTTCCTCCGCCACAGGGAAGTTTATTAATTATCCTTTGAGCTCGGTGTTATTCCCTCGAACTATTTAGCGATATTTTGTTTGATGATTGCTTCGTCTGTGATTCTCGTATAATGTTCAAATGTGACGTTGATATCATAATGAAAATCTCAAACATACTTGATATAAGTTATACTTTGTCAAACTTAACAAAAGGAAGTTTATTACAAAAGCTTAAGAAAGTTTACGAACTTGTGATACTTTTATAAGCTTGTAATTTTTAATATTTATTTAAATTGGAACTCGAAGGCACTCTATAGAGCCTTCAGTATTAACACTCTTTGATTGTATTGACGAAAAGTCTATTAATTTTACTAAAATTAAATTTTAAACTACAACATGTTTAAATATACTAAAACATGAATAAAAATAGGAGTTTCTTTTTTGAAAAACGCCATAAGAACGAATCCATTAAAATCTAATCAACGATAATTGTTCAACGAAATACGTCAAAAAAAATCTCACTTAGACGATGGTTTGTGGCGATAAATAATCATTAGTTTTCTTACTTTATGTGCGATATAAAAGCCTAATTATGTAAGCACTTAGTGGTGATGTGTGTTGCCGGATACTGTCTTGGTGGGTACTGCCGCAGCTCCTTTTTTAACCGCCAAACATTATTGTGTTCCGGTTTGAACGGTGTTATAAAGTACTGAAGTTACTGGGGTAATGAGATTTAGCATTTTATGTCTCAAGGCGATAAGCGCAATGTGGTGTTGTGTATACAATTTTACCCAAAACCACGTTAAGGACAAATGTATATATTAGGTGAAGTGGCCATTAAGTGAACGCCTTCCTCGTCTTCTCATCGCCTCATTGAATAAAATAGTAATTCCTGTTTTTTTTTTTACTATAAATGACAAGTAAAGTAACCAGCCAAAGTTGTTACCATCCTGGTATAGTAAATCTATCGTCATTGCAACATTGTGATCTGGTTCTCACCATGTAAAAGCCAGGGTTTTCTGAGCATCCGCGCTTTACTATCTACGGCAGTGTTTCCCAACCATTTTGATCCCATGTCCCTCTTTTGAATAAATTGTTTTCTCTATCTCCCTCGGACCTTATGATTTTAATCCAACGCCCCCCAAAAAAACTAAAAATGCAAAGAATTATATGAGTTAATATCTTTTATAGTTTTAGATTGCCCATCTAAATGACAAAATTGTACCCTAGTGAGACTTACGCCCCTCCTTGGAAAACACTGATCTACGATCTCTTGTGTGTATAGTTTTAATAAATCGGAACTATATCTAAAATAAAAATTCCTGTTAGAAAATACTACAGCTTTTATAATCGAAGTTACACTTTCATTTCATTAACAATGATCACAAAAGTTCCGTTTCGCCGAAATACGCACCGCTTATGTATATATATGCAGTTCTATAGTAAACCATTAAACTATATTACATTTTTAGTAACGGTATTTAAAAATAAATTTACAGGATCGTACTATTTAAAACTAACTTCCGTATCTAAAGTAGCAAATATCTTTATCAACTATAATAATTTATATTTCTATTTGTTTTATAAAATTGTTATATATTTACAAAATATGTATAATAATACAATAATAACCTTATCAACATTTGGTCAAATCTTATCTTTAGTTAAGTGCTAACACTTTCTTTACAGAACAGTGACAAGTATTTGGGAAAGTATAAATAATATTTTTTCGTTTTAATATTTTTTGTGAGTAGACTACTACTACTTATCAGTTAAGTCATGTATTTTTATAAATGTATATAATTTATAACAATGTTTTTAAAAAATTAGGCTTGCTGAATAAACACAATATCTAATGACATATTCTGCTCATAATACGTCCTAGCGTAGCGATGAGGAATGTGTGAACAGAAAATGTTCACAAAGACCCAGGTAAGACAGATATTACATGACTTAAAAAAAAGGTAGATTTTTTTATTAAATATTAAGTACAGAAAAAGAAATTTCAGGACTATAAATAATGCATTGTACAAGCAAACCTGTATCATTAACCAACTACTGAACAAAAATCAGCAAAAGTTGTACATACATGAAACAATTATATGATTATATGTATACCGTATAATAAATAAATTTTTCTTTAAATCTTTTCTATTTAAATAACTTCAGATATTACAAATAAATATACTAAACATGATAAAAGTAAATAACAAGCTCAATAAGAATATATTTTTGGTTTTGATTCTAACTAGTTCCTAATATAATAAAAGCGATTGAAGTTCTTATGATATTTTACTATATGTCTATATATATCTTGGTTCTATAATAATTGGTGTCCCGTATCGAAAGGTTAGTTCTGACATATCTATGAAATGTTATTTATATTCAATAAATTAACTAACGCATGTGGTGTGTGTATATGACAATTAAAATAATTATTAACATAACAGAAGAGTCTTATCACAGGATTGAAGATCTAATAAATCATAGTGACATAAGCTGAAGGTTAAAACGTATAATAATTTGTTATTTTAGAACAGCTAATAAATACGACAGTATTAATGTCTGCAAGGAGCAGTGGAGAACTTATAACACATACGTTCCTGGTTCAATCCCGGAGGTATATTATATTGTATTTAGAAGATGAGGTTTTTGTGAAGTCGCTAGATAGTTAAAGCTTAACTATCTTTGGCTACTTTGTCGCTAAATATCTTTGTTTGGTGACAAAAGTTACCCTGAACTAATAAAAATACTTCAATGTACCTGCCTATTGTAAACATAAAGAAGTTTCTTCAAAAAAACTTTCATAATTAATTAACCAATATTTACCTTAACATATTATTACTTAGGAATGTGTGTATATAAAAAAAAACAGAGTTTTGCAATAGGCACGGCGTTAAAGTTCAGTTAAAATTAGTATATACTATCAGAATATCTTTAAAAAAATTAATACGAGATGTATGCTATTTTTTGATATGTATAAAAAAAAAATTACATGATTTTTCATTATCTCCATAAATATCCAATACCAAGCTTTTAATTTTATAAGAAAAAACTATTTTTACTATACTGCTACTTGTTTAATGAGCCAACTTTAAACAATTTAATTTATATTGTGTTTAAAGAAAACAATAGACGCTAAAAATAAAAAATAGCATATAATAAGTAATTTTTCCAATGTTATTGCATTTCTTATTATTCATAATATTGAGAACTGAGAGCTTTCTACGTAAATAATTTAGCTTTAGGTTATACATGTTGTTTTTAAATGCTGTCTTTAAAGATCAACTATTATAAGGAAATTTCACTTCCTAGTCTCTGATCAGTAAGAGAGGGTTTTTTTCAACCACTGGTTTAGGTTGTTTATTCAAGACCTGCGGTTTATTTCTATGAAAAGCTGTAGCAATTTAATTCAGTTCTTGTACGATAAGATGAATACCTATATTATGGTTTTTATTATAATGATTAATATAACAAGCCTTAACTTCCAGATATTTTACGTTAAACAGACTTTAATTTTTAGTGGCATTATTATATCTATCTTTGGTTCGTGCTAATATGCATTTATTTATAAATTTACCTATCGATGCTTTGTAACTAAATTTAAGAGAATTGATCCCCTCTCATACTCATGCACACTACGAGAATCCAGACTTCACATATCAAATGGTACTTACGAACCTTCCT
The DNA here is from genome assembly GCA_018246255.1 of Pachliopta kotzebuea. Lineage (NCBI taxonomy): Eukaryota > Metazoa > Arthropoda > Insecta > Lepidoptera > Papilionidae > Pachliopta > Pachliopta kotzebuea. The sequence goes on along the minus strand of DWLS01000149.1, from coordinate 22,264 downwards.
TATACATTTACACAAGATTAAGGTACTAAAACAGAATATTATAAATATTCATACAATTTTAGGCACTATTTAGACAGCCATCAATCTTAACGTCTTATTCAAAGCTTTCTCGATTTATTATACAGTTTATTTATCAACAGATGGTAACAATTTGATCATACTAAATCTATACATAAAACATACATTGGAATATAAAACACCAATGAGTATTGTATTGTAGGTTAAATTTATCGAATGTCTTTTTATAACTTACTAAAGCTGTATCGTGTTATATATTTTTGGTACGAAACATATTAATTAACCGTTAATAAATTCATAAATGATTAATGACTATAATTAACTAGTCTCAAAGTTTTAATAATTATTGTTAAAATTAAATTTTACTTGTTATAAAACATATTCCGTCCCTCACGGCTTCAATTCAAAGTGTTAAACAGTTATTCAAATTTTAAATATTTATTACAACAACGGCAAAAGAAATATAGAATAAATTACATTGTTAAAAAAATTATATATTTTTTGTTGTGTTACTGAACCACATTAATGAACACTAATGTTAATATATGAAAGTAACGTAATATGTATTAGCTAACGTTTGTCAAAGCGTTGTTGATAAAGCATTTCGTTAATTCACAATATTAGGTCTTTTCACTCGTCCCTAACAACTATCTAAATGATAACACTAGAAAACAGTCTGACACTTCCGAAACTTTTAGGGAACAGCGAAAGAAACTACGGCTGACCTTCTCTCGCACTGTGGCTTCGTCCATCGGTGAACCGGGAAACTCATTTCACTCATACAACCACTAGTCACGATGAAATATATCGCTTATAAAAATCATGTTCGTCGCTAATCAACAAATGTGATAATAACAGACAAAAACCCATAAAAAACGATACTAATTGTTTCATATGATCATATGTACACACACATTCATCATCATCATTTATCATATCAGCTGGAATTCATTAAATGTGAAACAATTTTCCCGATAAAGGTTAGTCATGATATAAGGAGGATCACAGGATAGGAGCCGAGTTTCGTCGAGTTCAGCAAAGGAGTTCGGAATTGGAAAGCGGTACTCAGCTAGGTAACTGAGTCCGTCCCAACGGTGGAGCAGGACTCAATGGCACTGGCTGAGCCGGTGACGGAGTATGGACCGTGGATGACTCCGGGGCCGAATGAGCTCGTGTAGCTTGTTGAATGACGGGACTCGGCGGCCACGGATGTGAAGATGACGCAAGTGGCCTAGTTGAAAGAAAAATACTCATTTCCATTATCCTTTTTTACCATGAGTGTAAAACATTTATAACATTACATAAACAACCACATTACAAAGAAGCAAAAACATCGCAGCGTTGTTATAATTCTTCAATAATAGAAATCAATAATTACCTGGCGTAAGGAGTTATTGATGATGATGGAGGTGTAGGCACAGCTGCCGCGTCTGGGTGGAGATAATTTCTACGTTGTTCAGTTCTTTCCCAATATTGTTGTAAACATCGCGACATTATATCCGGTATGCTGTTCATTTGTTCCTGAATTACAAGAAAAATAGCTATATAAAATAAAATTATAGTACTTTTAAAAATTAACTTTCGACGTCTTGAAGAGAAGAGTCTTCTGGTATGCATCAAACAGCAATGTTGTTTTAATGTTTTTAATGAATCTTGTGAAGTGACGCATTGATTTTTAGTTTCTATATAGTACAGGATAGAAAGGTTTTTCTAACTGATCGCCCGCCTAACTTCAATGCACATAATGATGTGCATTGCGAACGAACGAAGAAGCGAGCTTACGAGCGAAGAAATTAGATTATTTATCGCTCCACGAAAATGATGAGCGAACAGAATGTTCAGCTGACGAAGATGATTGAATTACATTGTGCTCCTTTCTTTGAGGTATAAGGTAAGGTATCTTAGTAATTAAATCCAGCGATTATAATTCCCCTAAATCGGAACACGTTGATAATTACACACTAGTGTATAATATTTGATTCAAGCGCTGCAATAATATTGCACCCAGCACTTGTAAAAACTGTTTTTACCTGCAGCGAAGTAAGTTTTTCTTCTAAACTAGTTAACCTTTCCTCTATGTTGTCCTGCCTAGTGCTCATGTCTGATACTATCTCGTATACAGTATTTTGGGTCTGCAACAGAAAAGGGTCCTACAATCAATCGCGTTGCAGCTCATTACCCACTGTTGCTGCACTTCATTGCAGTGAGCTGTGTGCTCCTACTGAATATGATAGCGGAAACGTAAGAGGCGAAACAAAATGGCGGTTATTACTGTAACAGAGTAAAACTAATTTCATCGTATCAGGTGCAAAATGATAAACATAGAAAGTAGTAAGAGAAGTGAAAAATATTTTTTTTTCCAGATTTAAATTCAAGTAAAAAAAAAATTGTTTTCTTGGTTGTGGATTACTTTCAAATTGTAGCAGCAAAAACGCCTAGAGTTATTTTCGTTTACCTTTTAAATCTTTGAGACAATTGTTTCAAAGACAACTAACAAATTGTTTATATAAATGGAAATTAAAAAAAAATAATAATGTTTATGTAGTCTAGCTATCTACTATTGAAACTAAAGAATAAGCCTAAATTAAGTACATAGAATTACCTTTGCCATATCTGTTATTGTATTTGCATTATCCATAAGTTTTCTTTGATCCATCTTCACTTTTCTCAACCTGTTTCATATTGAAATTAATTAAATTTCAATAAATTTCCTTTCCTTTTAAATTACCTTATCTAAAGTTATGGTTTGTGATCGTACCCAAGTGACATATACTGTAGCAGAGGCTATGTATATTTTAATGCAGTATCTTTCGAGTTATTTCACGACTTGCTTCGTTCAAATAATACACTTTATTAAATAATTTATAACCATATATTTTAACATACAAAATAATAATTAAACTGAACCTATTTATTTGAAAATAAAATTGTGTGATACATTGTGTGATACATTAATAAATGCTTTCTCTATTGCAAATTCATCATAATGTATCAGCTTATTATACCATTTGGACTTAATACTTCTTTATCAAATCTTTTAAACTATAAGTCTCTTAGAGATACGGGTTTGACTCCAACTGGTTTTGTGTTTCCAGTGAAGAAAAACCTTTTGGGCGATATATCGACTAACTTACAGTTTTCCCAGGCCGTTGAATAAATGACCTCGACTATTCTGTAGTAAAGGAAAGCTTTGGCACCCAACATTCGAATAATAAGAGTGCTGTTTATTTTTAATAGTCTCCTACTAAGAAAAAACTAAGAGAATCTTCTCCTTTCATGTGTTATTAAACAACAATATCTCTTTATTACCGACGTATACACTGCAAAGTAATAACCTCATCCTAATGCGTAAATTAAAATTATCAATAACTAAGCCATGTACACCGTATCACAATAATCTAGTAGTAAATTTAAATAGGTAGAAATTAAAGGAGCTCTGAGAAAAGATACATAGGTGGTTTGTTTTTAATATAAAAAGAACTCTGCGAAAATGTTTTTAATTTTAAAAATGTGCTAAATGGAATTTAGAAACTTTAAAATATCTCTCGATATCTCTTAAAATATTACAAAGCGTCCCAGAATCTTCTACGTAAAACACTATAAACATACGTAAAGTAACCAGGGAAACGAAACGGACGAATCCGTAGCTGATAAAAAATAGTAGAAAAACTTGATATAAACTAGACTTTAGAATAGAATAATAGTTCTATCTAACCTTCATTAATACACTTACGCGTAGATAGCTAATAAGAATTTTCGTTGATGTGTGCGCACGCGGCCCGGGTGGACCCTTTTCACGAGCCTCGTGTGCTTGTAAATAAGCCAAGTCTCTCTCAGTACGTTGGCGGCGGCATTTTTTAACTGAAATATTATGAAGCATGTTGTTGGAAATATTTAGTGTTGAAAAAAGTTTCATTAGAATGTATGCGTTGAACTATAATCTATTTTATGATCATGTAATGAATTTACATTAAGCAATTGTTCGAATAAATTATATATTCGGTTAGGATGTCTGTATTATGTTTCTGTTTATGTAACAGAGAGGTTGTAGCTATCGAACAGCAGAACTAACTCGGAAATTTTATTTCACAATTTAAGTATAATCTAAAATGAGAAATTTCTTAAAAAAAAATTGTAAAACCCGTTTAGTCGGCTGAAAATTTTCTAAATTCAGCGCGCTTTAAAATTTAGCCATAATCTTTGTTACATTTGGTGAAGTTTCTGAATTGTGGTTTCACTATCATCACTAAAACAGCTAATTCAAAACAATAAAAGTTTATTATAATTCATGAAAAATAAATCTCAAACTAGGTTATTGGTATGTCATGTTGGTTATAATTGTATCTGATCGAGCAATAGCGAACTACTGAAATAAACATAGTATAGATGGTTTATACAAAATTCGATTTGGAATAATAAGTTAGTTGAATTCCTTCTTTTCACAGGCTTCCTTACCTTTGCTCGTCCTTCTGCCGACCTTAAAACAGAAGCTTACCTTCTTGGTGAGCTGAGTTTCCATCATGAAGTTATGTACGTGTTTCTCCGCTCTAGTTAATTCTAATTTCCTTGAGGCAACGGTCACTAACAATGCTGTACATCCAGCCCCCTGTTAATTAGATTAATAATAATTGTGATGAACTGATGTTGATGGAATACTTACTCTTTTAGTAAGTTGTGTATCCATCATGAAGTTATGAACGTGCTTCTCAGCTCTAGTTAATTCTAATTTTCTTGAAACAACCGCGACTAATAACGCTGTGCATCCAGCTCCCTGTTAAGTGAATACCTTAATGTAAAATGTAAGCGATTGTGTAAAGCATTCCAATTTTTTTTACATTCCCCAATTACTCAATGCGTTTAAGGCTTTAAATTAAAAACAAAACATATTCCGAGCTATGTGCTACGTATTAGCAGAATACATTAGTTTCATGGCAACTTAATTTAACTCATACAAAAAATCAAACGATGATAATCTATTACACTTGAGTCCATTCAAAATGAGAATACCAAAGCTTACCTCCATTCGCAACTTTTTTTTATCTAATTCTTCGTTTAGATTTTTTGTATCAATTGTCTAAATTATTTGAATAGCATTATAAAAAACTAAATATTTTATGACAGACTTAATAGCTTAATTTTCATCATTAATTTCTAAGACAAACTGATAAGATTTTTTTGATTTGTTGCCAATTTAAACTATCACACAGTCCAACAGTAATTTAACATTATTATTTACGAAGAAAACTAAAATAAATATAATAAGTTTATTGACGTATCACACAATGACAATTCACACATTATAATTTCTTTTATTAGATATAATTTATTAAATTTCTAATTAATTTAGCTAATAGTTCATTAAGTGCCACTTTAATTCTAATATGTGCAAAGTTATTATTTAACATAACATATTTTTGTCGTAAATTTTAAACTTAATTATACTGAAATGCTAATTAAAGTGCAATGAACTTATTTTAGTTCTTGATTATAAGAAAAGTTTGGAGGAAAAGTGAGCCATTTTAGAAATTTAATGTATAGTGCATTCAGTGAAATATTAAGAATGTGTATAGAAATCTACGAATAGAAAAAGAGATTCAAAGCATTCCATACTACTATAATATTTTAGTTCATCTAAATAGCTGGCTTTAACAGGGAAATGGACGTATTTTTTTATACAATACAAACTCACTTCGTATTAATACTTTATTTTTATATAAAAATATTTTAAGACGCCGAAATTTATTCGCTTTTTTAAATTTTATAGTGTATGAAATATAACATATATTCAAAGTTTAATAAAACACTTCGTGATTATTATTTTCGACAAATTAATTAGTGAAATATATACACCACTATAATATATGAAGACACATTCATTTACACTCACACATCGAATAACATTTTTGTGAACACGTGACAGCCACTGTGTTTTTAAAACAATCTTGTGTATTGTGTTTTGAGCGAGTATGTTAACAGGCTATATGTGCTGACTGACAATTTAACGATAAGTATAATCATATAAGAATCAATTAATTAATTTTAATGATTGCTTTGTTAAATTACAAATTTGTCAGCCAACACCTATACCTTTCATGACACAACTTACCATTATGCCGGTGCTTACAGCGATACCTCTGCCGCAATATGTGTTTGGCACAATGTCTCCAAAACCAACGGAGAGAAATGTTATGGCAATAAGCCACATCGCATTGAGTAGGTTAGCATGTTCTTCATCGTGAAACCTGAATCGTCAATAAATTGTAACCTATCACCATTTAAAACCCTTAAATATCATTGGACAGGGTAATAAGTTGAAGTTATTGGAATGCGACAATTTATCCGCTTCATTAAATGAAAAAAAAACAAAACAAAAAAAAATTATAATTGATGTAGAAGAGTTTGACTTTGATTCTGAACCTATTAATATTTCTGTTATATTAGAAGTGTTAATTTTTCACATAAAATGGCTCACCTTTACCAACCTACATGGAAACTATAAGAAAACAGAATCCACGTAAACGGGTTTAATTTGTTTTATCGCGTTTCCGAATTAACAACGAACGAGGTATTAACGGATACCTCAAAAGAAATACTCGTCCACAATAGCCTACTATAATGTATACATACCACCATGCCGCAGGTGAGAGTAATGCCACGGCCGCAGTAAGTGTTGGGCACAATATCGCCGTAGCCAACACAGAGGAAGGTAATAGCAGTCAGCCACATTGAATTTAGCAAATTTGCATGATCTTCATCGTGGAACCTGAGAGCCAAAATGCCCGACAAGAACCACAAAATAACCGAAATTGTTAACGTAACAAATCAACATTCATGTCAATTCACATTAATCAATCAATACTTGGAAAATTTATGGTTACATATAGAAATAAATTTTTGCGAAAATTTGGGTAGGGGTGTTTCAAATTAAAACATTTATTTAATCAGGCATTTTCTATTTTGAGAATAGATCACCACAATTAATTTAAAATAGTAATAAATTTTGTCACAACAAAAATCATATGCAAGATTCGAAATGAAACGTAAATAACGTGCAATCTAAAACATTTAATGTAATCAAATATACTTTGGCCATGCGCGAACTTTCTTACTGGGTAAACACAGGCTAATAACACAGAGAATCAACAATAAAGTGATAGACACGCAATAAGAAGGAAATATAAATACTGTAGATATTATTAGAAAGCCCGGTATACTGAACAACACAATTACAAATATGTAAAATGGATGATGACAAATGTGCGAGGCAATATGTACATTAAATGGCCAAAATGCCTTTCACAATCATGAGCCACTTTGTGCGTTTCCACTATTGTCTCAATTTTAAGGTTAGATATTTTAATTATGTTAATTCCTTATATTCTCTACAAATCAGCTTTTTTATACAAATGTAATGATTAATTAAAACTTAGACTTTCAAAAATAGTCTCACATATTTGTTTTTATAACATTTCATTGTATTCTAAATATATGTTATTGAAAAATTAGAACAATTTGAAATAAAAATCAAAGTCAAACTCTCAAATTCATACGAATAATGGTCGTGGGAAAACGTATTTTTTTCTTTTGATATCAATAATATCAACTCAACTACACAAATAATAAAAAAATACGATAGTAGGTACTAAAGCGGTTGCATGTCTGTATAGGCAAAATAATTAAACTTTAAATATACATAAGTAATTTATTCTGTAATAATGATATAACAGTTGTTCAAAATTAACAAATGAAAAAGCTTCACTAGTAACAAGTTTTACAATTACCAGTAAATAAAAGCAATGAAAATAAACAGCGAAATAATAACGTATCTAACTTACGATTAGTTTATAATACTTATTGTTATATTTAGTTCTTCATTTATCCGTTAGTAGGGCACTCGTCGTCTGTATATTTGTGTGACGTGATGCCTGGTCACTTTGCCACATAACGTTAAAGTACATATTAGCTATTAACAAACTAACCTTTCGCACTGCCGCAACGTCCAACTCGCTATAATCCACAACGACACCATAAACACTAATAAAACGGTACCGGGACAAATTGTCATCAGTGTTTTTAAAACAAACCTGCAAAGCAATCATCATCACAGACGCTGGTATACAATATCATCATACATCACATCAAGCACTGCAAAATTTTCAATTTTCTTTTATACCTTACCTAGTATTAAAATTAATTCTATTCAAGGCTCCTATACTTCGAGAAGATGCGTCAGTAAATAATTTACTATGAAGAAGCATAACCCTGCATATCAGATAAAGTCGAAAGAACATCGGCAATGACAGGGTAACATCATAAGGAACCTGAAAATTAAAAGATAAATAATCGTTATCAAATTATTTGTATGGCAATTAATACAAGGAAATTCATAGAAAAGTGTTTTCAAAGTATTGAAAAATATAGGTCACAAAAAAGTTTGAAAATATTGTTTATTAATAGGATGTACAGGTTTTAGGTAATTAGAGAGGTTATTTTTTTATAAAAATTACCATTATAACTAGCTTTTCAAATATAAGTTAAAACATTGTAAAATTTGGTTTCTAATAAAAACAAACGTGGGCATACAACTTGATATCTAAGCAGACATAAACCCAAAACCAAAATGTAATACCGATGATTCAAAGTATCACATAAAATACATAAAATTGTACAATTTTCAGGGAAAACTACATGATGTATGATTTTTATTCTAATAGTTCAATAAATCGGTAATTATTAGAGATCTTTAAATGATGTTTATACAATTGTTATTACATACATTGATTTACTTATTAATATTATTGTCAGTACATGTATCATAGAAGCACACAACACTTTAAACATGATTAGTTTACAGATTTGTTGAAAAAATCAAAAACGGGTTATTTTATATGCAAGTCTGATACTATTTTTTTTTGAAAAATCTTAAAATTAGTGGCTCTGCTATCATACACCAATATAGTACATAGATAGTATTTTTAGCGATAAAACTCTAGTTTTATTGTATAAAACTATGTTCTGAAATATGTAAAAAAAACATAAAAACGGTAAACACATTCAAAATTTGCCAAATGGTTATTATTACTGACTACAGTATTAATACTAATCATATGATTAGAAATATTACACAGGGCAAAGATTTAATACATTTGGATATTCTCTATCAGTTATCTTTTAACATGAAGAGATGTTGGTAGGTCATACAAATGTTCAAGACGATAATACTAATAATTGAGAAAATATTTTGTTGTATAATCATAATAATATTAATATTACTATAGTCATATTAATATTACATAATATATATTTTTAAATTTAAGTCTTTCTGAGGTCTGTGAACAATTGTCTAAGTTTGAATACAGGTTATTTAAAGTATTTGATACATTTGATGTGTTGTATATGGTCATTCTAACAAATCTGTAAAAATTAAAAGAGCCTATCGAAAAATTGTCTGTCTTTTCGTATACTTAAAATACTATGCATAGAAAACATTATATTTGTTCTAACAATTGTTCCAGAGCAAATAGTATACATTATATTTTTAATATAGCCAAATTTTAACGGAAAAATTTTCTTTAATAGTAAGTTGGTTCAAACTAGTATAAAACGAATCATCCCGCACGATCAAAAAATATTGCAATCATTACAGGTACTGGAAAGTGTTTGATATAAATGATTTGTGAGTTGAACAGAAAGTATTAAACCAAACATGCTGACACAATAAGTAACATCACACAAGTTTAAACTATATTTTATTCAAATACAGACCTGAATTTGCTTATACATTGTTTCCTAAGAAAAAAATACTAAATTTAATACAGATAATAAAAACATTAACAAACTATTAGTCGTTTATATAACTAAAAGAAAAAGTTAAATGTCAGCTTTATGTAATTTAGTATAAATATTGATACTACGGTCTACTATTTCAGAAGAAATTCCTAACTTACGACTTCGACACCTATGACGCCGCCCTTATTGGCCAACTTTGTGGTCCAGGTGAAGGTGTACTGTCCTGGAATGGGGTGAACGGCGCAAATCGCCAGCTCCAGAGCTATTTGTGCTATTCTCTGCCACGTCATTGCTATCCGCCAGTCATCAGCGCAATTGTCGATCATAAATAACTGTAATATGAATGTAAATAGACATGGTTATTGATATACAATGATACTAAAAAGAAAAGTATTTTAGGATGTATAAATGTATTAACATTCTTTTTATTGTTCTTATTACTGGGACTGCGTTCTCGCATACTGGGCAAGAGTAAGGTCGTAGAATTGACATGGCAATTTTCTTTATGATGATTCCTTTAAACGGAGCTTTAGTTCTGTGGGAATCGAATCCGCGTCTATTTCACCTTACAAACAGTTATCGCGGCTTCTACGAGTCCCGAGTAAGTCATACTTAAAATAAACAACTATTTTTTATTCCTTTAACAAATATAATTTAATACGTTGGCTGCCAGTAAGAAAACGCATTGTCTCGTCAAAGCTACGTCGGTCAGTGCTGGTCTACATTTAAACTTTCCATTTGGGCCGCGTCGGTCATAAGTGACCGCGTTTTTTGAGTGTTTTCAATCCACAGTTACTGGCCGTAGGGCAATGTCATCAAACTAAATGCTATACTCATTGACCCGCATGGCCCCTCCAGTTACACCAAATGAAGTTGGTTTTTTGAAAATTTGCATAACTCAGACAAAAAAAAAATACTTATGAGAGGAAATTTTCTTCGGGAAAAAAAAGTTTATATACAGTTAGTCGATAAAACAGCGTCTCACATTAAAATTAGGGCGACCACTGCGTAAGTATGGGGCAGAACACCGAGCTGAGAAGTATTGGGAATGAACCCGACACCGTGAACCGCGTTGCCCCCCAGAAACGAAAGTCGATTTTTCGTTTTCATGGGCTGCGTCGGTCAGTGCTGTCCGACATCTAATATATCCATTAACGACAGCTAAAATTCACTTTTAATAATTTAATCATTTTGACATTGGACATTATTTATTATTATTAGCATTTATTATATATTATATAATAGTATTTACCAAATAAAAAAGGCAGAATTTGACACATCTACGATATTTCATTGGCCTATTAATACAATTCGTTGTCGATCAGCACTTATCGTGTTGGCATGAAAGTGTAAAGATGTCTAAGTATTGCATTAAAACGGGCTTAATGAATGTAATGTAACGAAAGATCAATTTAAATTAGGGTCCAGAGATACAAGCTGTGCTTATTTCGGAACCTAGGTAAGATCATATGTTGTGGACCATATTATGGAATAATAAATGAAAATAAATCAAAAAATATCAAGACTGAATATCCGTGAAATTTACAAACATATTGTCAAAATTATATTTTTTATAGGTTATAAAGTCAAGCAGTACTCGGTTACGAGTATACTTTGTCACTTAAAATATGAAAGATCATACCTAATCACGATTCATGTACAAATACGCAAATGTTAAAAAGAGAAAGAAAGAAAAAAAAAATAAGAGAATGAACTACAACGCAGCAGCTTGGCTTTATCAAATATTTAAGTGAACCGTTATCACGATACGGCTGCTAACGTTATGAAAAGAAAACAGAATAAATTTTAAATACGTTCAGACCGTTGATTTCACTGAAATCTGGTTTCAACGGGATTCTGTGAATTGGTTTTAACTCATGTTTGAGTATACGTTTTATAGTGGATTCCAAATTGGCTCAAGGAGCATACACTAACTTTTACAACGACTTGTTTCTGTTAGTTGGAAAGTTCTTAAATTTAACAGAAAGTACGTAATAGATTAAAATTCCGATTCCGCGAATTTAAAATTAATGCGTAATATATGTTAAATCGGCTACAAACTTTAATCAATAGATTTTGTCGTCATCTACCGATTGACGTCCCCTGCTGGACTTGTGCTTTTCGTGATTTTCCACGGTTAAAAAGCGAAGACTTTACAGCCCATCAGCAGACAGTCCTACGAGCAATATGCCCTCGATCTTACCATATTATTCTAGGAATGTGGAAAAATAGGTGCATACGAACCTGTACTTCTAAAGCATGATATGCAACAATTAGGCCAAGTAAAATCACAGTCGACATAGATATTAATGTCTTCAGCGCCTGCGAGTAGATTGACGCCTGAAATTAATACATATTAGTTTTAAATGATCGATCATTAAATATAAATATTTCTAAAAACATGTGTTACTAAAAGAAATGACTACCTTGGTGTAAACACCAGCACTAGAAAGTTCGTTTTCTATAACCATTACTATTATACCAAACATTCCCATTACCAAAGCGTAGTCGCTTATCCGTTTTCGTTTCTCGAATAATGCCTTTCGTCTACCTAACCTGAAATCAATAGGAAATCATTGAATTATTTAAAAAACTAATAACCAGTATAACGTTTACCTGATGACCGATACGTAACTAAAGAGTTGTGAATAAGAAAAAATATGTCGCCGTCGACTGTCATTAAACATACAGTACTTTATTAGCAGTAACACGCAATCAATATTTCGTGAACGAGCCACTGATAAATACGATCGAATCATAAATCGAATAGTATCCATGTAACAACAGTTTTAAGAAAAAAAATAACGTGTAGATCTTAGTGGATCGTATACTAATTTTTTGTCAACTATTATTAGTAAATATATAGATTAATAAAACAAATCGCTACTTCGTTAAGCACTCAAGATCGATGCGGTCTATTCAAAGTTATTTCCGTTTGGTCAAGGTTAGTAATGGACGTTTGCATATATATATATTATTAACAACCATGTATACTGACGAACAAATTGCAGTATGATAGTTTTCTTAACTTATATTTAATAAATATTATTAAAACCACGGCAAATCATAAGTTTGCCGTGTTTCAAAGAGATCTGTATGTAAAATGAATCTTTTAACAATTGCTTATGTACAAATCGATATACGTCATCTTCATCAACAGTTACAATAGGCTGTCGATTATGTTCTCTGATGATGTTTAATGCTGATGGTCATTTGATTGAATTATTCAACTCATTGGATACTGGACTCGCGGGACCAGAGTCCGTGGCCTAAATTAGTATCATTCTCAACTACTTCGAGTGTGGTAATATCAACCGGATATCTGGCAACGGTCTGAGTATATTATATTTAAGTTGAAATAGCGAATATGTGAATCCATGATATACTTTACCACAAATATACGATTCACACATACACATAATGTAGTATTATATACCCCATGTTATTACACAAGATATTAAACAAAGTAATTGTTTTAAACACGTGTTTATACTTTAAATTCGTTTTTAAGGAAGGTCACACTCACAGGTGTGTTATAGGAAACTCGATTACATGATTATATTTAATAGAAATTTCATACAGATATTAAATACATGTTCAGTTGAAATATGCAAAAAGGACAGTGCCTTAAATAAATGAATAAAAAACAAGGCCGAAAGATCACGCATGTCTTATTCTCCGGGTCTCTATAATCTCTATAATCTAATAAGACTAGAATGTGCCGGAATGACCTAGGGGCTCATACTCGTGCTTTGGACAGAGTACGATTCTGCTGTCTTTTTATAACGGATTTATTATCTTTTTATTCTGTTCTTTATTTTATCCTGAAAGAAAATTCATGTAGCTCCACCAGTTTAAAGTTTCCAAGCGGTACGGAGTGTTTAAGTCAGCGCATCATTCTCTTTTACGCTGATGCATTTAAGTAATAGAGACTGAATCTCAAGGCCGTGCAATGTGGAGTTGGACTTTGTTTTTAGTGTGACACTATCAGATGGAGGTCTCGTTCGTCTCGTGGGGTCTACGGATAATGTATGCTTACCTATATCCTATGTTTGGCTTGTGCTTAGCTGTCCCCCCGCCTTTGTAAGTGCCGCCACCGAGGGCCCGCTCCTCGCCGTAACGCGGGTACTCGCTGTGCACACCGACCAGCGCGACGCCTGCCTCCTCGGCAGCAGCGTCCCTCCCGCCAGAGTACGCCTTCATGGCACCGGGGATCGAGACCGTCGACACCGGCTTCCGCAGCTGGAACATACAACAATATCATTCATTGTCATACCCACCAATATCAACTGATCTACACTCAACTCTATCAAAGTATCCCTACAAACACAAAAATTAAACACACACCCACTAAAAATAAATACGATAGGTCGCTTTAAAGCATTTCGGTGCTCATTATCAATCTTTTACTTAGTTTACGTGATATAGCAAAATCTAGAATGAAATTAAATACACTGAAGTTAATCTTAATATTCGCTTTGTTTTTGTTTGTACTTTAACAGAAATAAGAATCTTTGTAGAATAGGACTTATATACTTTAATGCACATACATTAAACTATACTTTAAACGAACATAAAATGAAAAAACCTTTATTTAAAAACAGTTCTGCCTGAGCGTGTAATTTACAGTACATTTGTATTATCTAGGATGCATAAATATGAATGTATGAAAATAGAACAAGCCATTGAGCGAGTTACATTGGATTCGTAAAATAGTAGGTCAAGTTACTTAAAGTATGTGTAAAGAATCCTTATACGCACGTCACAGGTTTCGTAAGAAAATTAAGAAGAGAGAAGAAAGAAGAAAATTAAGTTAAACATTTGTATGTCTACAAAGCAAAAGACTCAGAGATACAAATCGTTCTTTATCGCAGTAAAACAATGACACTGGTAGTAATATTTTGTCCTTACTATGTATTAATTGGTGATTGGGGTGGTAAAAAATTCTGTTGAGATATATGGTGGTATATCTCAGTCAACAGTAAACATTGTAACCAACAAAGTAATACTAAAAATAGCAATGAAAATGTGTTATGCATACATACAAATAACTACGAAAACACAAATAAACATTGTTATTTATTTATTTACGCTGATCATAATGATCATTAGAAATATGTAGGTTAGCAAGATGATACTGAGTCATACTAAACGCGTATTTTTATAATACGGGTACTTTTATCCCAATTATAATGGATGATAGATAGAATATCACATATTGATGATTTAAACCAATTCCACCCTTTACCATTGGCGCTAAGTTACAAGTTATTTAACAATCAGTTTTTTTGTGGCAATCACAAGTTCTACACTAAATATTCATAATAAATAAGTTCACAAAATCACAATTTGTTACCTTACCTTCTTGGTTTTTTTTTTGCCTATCCTAAACCAGGAAAAGTTTGAAGGCTAAATTAATTGTATCTCGTCGTTATCAAAGATCGAGCCCGAAACTTTTCCTATTAATTTGAATAACGTTTTCATTAAAATTTATTATGTTTTTTAAAGATTTATATACATAACAAACAAACTAATGTAAAATATAGATGTTGACTGACTCATTCCTAACAAATTGAAATATAATAATAATTGAAATGATTTCTACCAAGACCCTGGTAAGAAACCCCTGGCAATTATTTTGTATCTTTCAATTCAATATTTTTTTATTCTTTTCACAAAGTCTCATAAAAGTCTTTTATTATATACACATAATAGACTAGTCTTAAACCAGCTACATACATAATTGTTATTAACAAGTTCATATATTTATTAATATCGTAAAAATGCGGTAAAAGCTCAGACCTAAAGCGGCGTCTTATTATCCGGGTGTCTTTTACTTTACAGGATTAAAATGTACCTGAATGGCCTACACTAGGCTAAAGCTTCGATGCTTTGGAGTTCAATTCTCAACATAACTTTTCTTTTTTGCTTTTCTCCCTCCAACGGTGCTAACCTTGACCTTTCATAGATATCAAAGAGATCCTTAGCCGAAATAGCTATAGAGTTTTTATTTCGAATTTCTCGTTTTGTTATCCTGTACTTTATAGTATCTCGAAAGAATATCAATGTAAATTTTCCGGTTTAATAGTTACAAGCGTTGTGGAATATTTAAGTCAACTCATTAGTCTCTTTTATGCTGATGCATTCTGGTAATAAATACTAGAAGCATTAGAAAAGTATAGTATAATTATATAAATAATTTCAGCAAATCAACCGTACTCATAAAAGATCATTACAAAGATTTATTCTAGTATTACCTGGGGGTAACTGTCGTACAGCGCTGTAAGTTGGTAACGGTTTCTGTGGATTTTCTGTACCTAATCTCTTTTAGTCGCCTTCTACGCCACTCCTTGGTATAACATTGATATTGTAATAAATTTTACTTTCTAAAAGCTTTTTAGATCGATTTAGCGAAACTGTACATGTGGTATGGTATTGTTCGCTTTCACGAACCAAATGGAAAGCTATTGTTTCTTGTAAATGGAAGAAATCTTTCTGAAAAGTCGATAATAAAACTATAGGGATGGATATAGTACAGTATACACTATTTTATCATTTATCTGGACATTGATGTTATCAGATAAATGATTTTTTTTCAGCTAAATCAAATTACTGGGTGTGCTTTATATATACATTATAAACTTTATAGAACACTATATAATTTTTTGTTGTTAACATTGTGGCTTTGTGGGAAACGTTTTAATTAGTATTGTGGTTTATATTAACCTTTCCAATTAACTACTCGCGTTACATGAACAAGTACGTACAATGTGCTGGCTAGCAGTAAACAAAAAGGTTTTATGCTAAAATTCAGTAATACCCGTAGTTTGTTTAATAAAATAGAGATATATAATTTTTGGTTACGTAAAATATATGTTAGTATTGATTTGATATTCACCAAACTGCAATTCGGCGGGGTACTAGATAAATAGCTTTGACTCTCTGCTTGTAAGAGAAGGCTCAGTGTCCCAGTTGTGGGAACAATAATTGGGCCATTGATAAATATATGTAATTTAAAAGGGTTCCCATAAGTATGTAATTTAACAATACTAACAAGAGGTTGCTGTAATCAGACGCGAAGACGAGCACTAAACCAATACAAATTGGTTTCCTCTACTAAGACGCTTTTGTATGCAAATATCACTGTATTCTAGTTTAAAGGGCTCTGTAGTAATAATTACTGGAATAACGTGATACCTTGAATCTCACAACACCAAGCACAATTGGGTGCTGTATTTATATTGACTACCACAACATTATGAAGGCCAAGAGTATTACTTATCACCAGATGATCACACAGGTGAATTCATTTAATCGACAAAAAAAAAAACACGCGAGTGACAAAGTAGTTATATATTTCATTTATGTTTAAAAAATTTTAATATATGTTATCAATATACTTGAAAATTAGATTTAATTCAGCATGATTCATTGTTAATAGATAAAATAGTTCTTTAGAATCCAGTTTATTACTAGACCTTGTAGTTTAAAAAGAAGTAATTTAGGTAAATTTATAGTTTGTTCTTAGTAGCTAAATGTTGTTGCAGATAACATTATATTTACAGAAGGTAGCCTAGATATTTTGCTATTCTAGCATCTAAAACTTAATTTAAAACGACGTAGTGTCATATCATATATCTGAAGTTCAAGTTTATTCAAAAGTGAATAAAATGTTGGCATTGTTTCTAGTTAAGTTATATCATTTAAGATTAAAAGAAATAATGTCTTGATCCCAAACACGACGTAAGGTTAAAGAACGATGGTTTTTCCTCAGGGAATGTAAAAACATGTCCCACAAACATTTTGTACGCTTTTAAATATAGTTGTTTAATGTATCTTTATTATAATAATTACAACGTGAACATACGTAACAAGAACTTATTTTAATGGTTATATATACATATGTATTAAAAAAACTTTTTTATAATATATAAACGAGATTAAAAAAGTTTTATAATGAAAAAGAACTAATCATTCAATGCTGTAGAAGTCAATTCTGCATTCAGGAATTTAATATAGAAGTAGTCTTTCATGAATATCGCTTAGAAAGTGATAAACTAATAGTGTGCATCGGATTTTTTTATTTATAAAGAAACCAACAGTGTTCACAATATACGTAGTTTTGTTTAAACATTTTAAGTTAAAAGGCTAGTAATCAGGTTTCTCTTTACATCCTGAAATTACGTACACAATAAATAAATTTAGATTTCATTACAGATAAACTAAGGTGGCATAAAATAAAAGTGGTAAATCATATCAAAGTTATGAAACATCGAAGAAAAATTAAATGGTGTTTTGTGTATGATGTTTTATTGTGTATAAGTATACTTCAATGTTTAATAATAAAAAACCTATTAGGAATTAAAACAAAAGTCTCCGCGTTTGTTCACGTTAAAGTTCCTTGTTAATACTCGTCTAATAAGGAACAAAGCGCAGAACAATACAATTTCATTGAAGTAACCATTCAATCTTCTATCTGACTTGACCTTGACACAAGAAATATACTTAAGAGGCCAACTCGGGCAGGCTACTGGAAGATCAATAAGATTGCTGCAGGCCGTTTATTATTGACTGCTCCACTCAAAAGAACAAGTGTATTTTATAACAAAGCTGAAAACTACGCTACAGCTTAATAAAAAAAGTATTAACGAATGGAAAAATTAATAATTAACTAACATATAGACATAGGAAATTAAATTTTAAAGTCATTAATCGTCAAATGACCTTTAAATACACAAGAATGTTGGAGACTGTCGAATTCATTGTCATCTTTAGAAACGAATTTAAAAAGCGTAATAACAAAGCAGAACCTTTTTTTCAAATCGTCTTCAAACATTTTTATTTTATGGCACTTATTTTAAGTTTTTGATAAATAAACACAATATTTATATTTATTTAGTTATTTACGATAAGCAAGGATGTTTAACTTGTCCTGACTTTTGTTTTTATTCGACGATACGACATGAGAACGGCTAATCGTTCACCTGATAGCAAGTGATACGTTTACCCATAATAACATGGCGCTGGTTAAGATGATATACATCATCGTTATCAGCCTGCGGCAGTCCACTGCTGGATAAAGGTCTCTCTCAGGGAACTACCGCCAGTGAATTGACCAGACACAACCACACCGGGTTCTTCACATGGTTAGTACGTCACATAACCAAAGCCCATATAGCAGGCCTGAAAGGTTATTAATGAAATTTAATACCTTAACTAAAATTAAAGCAATGACTTACGTCGCGTAGTCCAGTGTCTGTTCTTCGACATAGAAATAAAAAAATCGTTTAATTTTTATGCGGTACCGGATGCTACATATTTCTCAAATTAAAATTTCTGTACTCTTAAATAAATTATTATAAATTTTAAAAATTAAAAATTATTTTAAATTTTAACTTAATTATAATGAGAAGTACAGACAAAAGTAATAAGACAGCGTTGGGAAGAAAAGTGTAGTAACCGCAGTTCAGTGTTTAATATTTTTATGTATACTTCACTTCAAAGATCTCAATGACGATGAATAAATAACAACCTTTTGTGCATTATACAGCGCTAATTTAGTCACCGATAGATCCGAGAACAATTCAGAGGTTTGAAGATTCAGGTCAAAGTCTAGATACGATAGACTATTCATACTATTGTTTAGACATTTTTATTAAATAACTTCAAAATAATGAAAAAAATGCTATATTTCTTAAGTGTAATTATCGTGCTCAAACGATGATTTTACTTTGATTATTCCTGTTGTATATTTAGTAAAAATCCTATAGTAAATGTACTGAACAAAAGCTCGACGACTCTGTAGGTGCGGCGACTCGAAAACAACCCACTGTTACAATGACATAGAAACCAATTTTTTACACACAAATGAACTATGTTATGTATATATGGAGGTAATAGAAGTTACTACCCATGTCACATTAATTACAGTTCTACAGAATTAATATTGTAAAAAATGTTATGTTTTCCTACTAAGTCAACAGATTCGTATTAAAAAAATCGTGATATTTTGTTTTTCTAAGGATCTAATATGGTCGTGATATTATTAACACAAAAAAATATTGAACTATTTTTCTACCTTTATAATAAGTAGTTACAGATAAGCGTTAGTTATATAGTAAAATATTGCTTTTAGGTATATTAAAAATAGATTATTTGACATAGAGTTTACTTGGAGTTTTCACAAGTAGTTCCGTACGATTGTATATAAAGTAAAACGGCAGGCCTTGACCGGTTGCGTGGATAACCACATATTGTAGTATTTTAACATAAACATCATATGTGCCCATGAATAGCCGTGTGAAAAGGCAATTAATTAATACACAGCAATATTCATTATGCAAACTTTATACAACTGCAATAACTAACTTATAAGTTTAAATTTCAAATCCTGTCATTTCCGTACATCATTCTAAATTCTACCATATTATTAAACACAAAATACTTAACATTAGGGAAAAGTCTACTTCGCTTAGTTAAAAAAATACAAATTCATCATTACAGATGTAATATACAATCAATAAATCCAGTTGCTGTCTATATCTATACAAAACTTCACTTTCGGTAGAGCTTTTCCTCGTGTACCTACACAGCCGTACTTAGTTTTTCCGAAATGAGAAAACCGCCTACTATTTCTTTGTTTTATATACAAGTACCTCATGGCTTTCTTTTTTATTTTCTTCCTTCTACTTTTCTTCTATGTTGTTCTTTATGAAGCCGTTGCGTCAAACAATATATGCTCTTCTCATCTCAATCCTTTTCTTCACTCCAAACATCCAATAACTCTTGTATTCTCCGATACATATAATAGTCTAATAAAAGGAATACATAATTCTAATTCGTCTTTCTTATATTTTACTATCAAATTATTCATAACGAATGTTTGCTGATGGTAGCACCCTAAAATTTAGTGTACAAAATACTTACTACTTACTAATAAAACAATTGCGAAAACTTCTAAAGAGATTTGAAGAGTAGTAGAGAAAACATCTTAAGAGATTGCTTGGACGAAATTTGTTAAAGTGGAAGTAACCAGAGCAATCAAGGACGATAATAAATTAGACGAGAACAACAGAAGAAAACAACGTAATAATGTTTAAGTATGGGCTTAGCTCAGTAAATGTGAAATTACTCTGTACAAATACACATAGAATTAAACTATCTACGTTAATCAAAATTCACTGTTGACCACGTCGTTGAATAGGTTACCACTTCAACATTTATCTTGAAATTGTGACAACGGCGCCGTTGATCGCCGGCTCAGAATACTTTGGCTCTCATGTGTACTACTGGAACACAGCAATGGTATTATGACGATTAAATTAAATTATGATGGTGGTTTCAATCTGGAATCCTATGATCACCGAAACTCCATCACATGTGATCACAGAAACTTGACCGTTTTAGTTCATCTGCTAAACCATCGGGACAATTAAGGTTAGTTACGATTTCTTTTCCTTTTTCACTACATTTATTTACTGGTGATCGATTAAGTGATTTCATTTCAACAGATATTATTAAATAAATGGCGGCGATGACCTGATTGTTTTTCACCTAATATACAAATATGTTACTGCGTTTTAAAAATGGTTAGTAGTA
This sequence comes from Pachliopta kotzebuea, assembly GCA_018246255.1. Taxonomy (NCBI): domain Eukaryota; kingdom Metazoa; phylum Arthropoda; class Insecta; order Lepidoptera; family Papilionidae; genus Pachliopta; species Pachliopta kotzebuea. Next base: position 859 of record DWLS01000149.1, on the reverse strand, counting down.
GTAAAGTACTTTTTGATTGTAGACAAACTAGGCCGTTGATTATGGATGTACAAACGTTTCGCTTTGTCTTTTTTAATGTATACAGAAGACTATGGTTACGTTTAATTTGCTTGCGCTAATGGTAGGCTACAACACCTTATTTTTTTTAAATTAAAATAGAAAAAAGCGATTTTAATACAACTAAAAATCATTTTTTATACTTCAATGAATTGAGGTTACCATGGGGGTCCCAACGGTAGGCGAGGTAGAAAATTTAATGGATTTAACAGGAAATGAAAATAAAATCAAATTAATTACATTTGTACTTTAAAAACATTTATTATATGATTATTTCTTATTCATATAACTTTCATATAAATAGTTTAAGATATATCATTAATTATTAGTATTTATTTAAAAACAACTCAATGTAAATAAGTATAAAATAGGATCTTAAATCATGCACCTCATCTGATAATCGAATCTTAACTAATTTTGAAAACGGACAGACAAGTCTTTGATAACGAGTCCTATTTAAAAACAATAAAAATTTATCTTGTACATTTATATCAGTTTGAAGTATATTTATGACCTTTAATGACTACAACAATCATTTACTCATTCACTTGAGAGAAAATTGTTAAACACTTTCGGATATTATATACTTATATTTTTTATCACGTTTGGATGATGGTAGTTTAGCACCGACCTGACTAGCTCCCACCCTGACATTGAAAATCTGCCATAACAGGATAGTTGTGGTTTGAACGCCTGCCTTCCACTTCGATGGTACCGAGTTGAAACCGGCTTTCACCAATGAATTTTTCAATTTATGTGCAATTAGTATAATACCAACTAATATCTAGTACTAGCCATGTAT
>DWLS01000148.1:0-39140 GCA_018246255.1 Pachliopta kotzebuea | reverse complement strand
TTTCTACCCAAAGGTTGTCTGGCAGAGATCGCTGGTTAGCGATAAGACCGCCTTTTGTGAAAATCCTTATGTACTTTTTTTTTTTGTAACTCTGTGATAGTGCACAATAAAGTATATTTGTATTGTATTGTAATCTAAGATGAGTTTACATAATCTCGGATGAGAACGGATGATGAACTCTATCTGTTGCGAAGGTTATTGAGAATATTTTAATGGTTACATTTTTCATATTAAAAGAAGGTTATTGTTGAGTATTTAACACAGCTAATAAATATTTTACAACTAAAGTTTTCGCAATATAAATGTGAAAACGTAACAATATCGATAAAATTCTTCTATTACATACACGACACGATTGATGCTTTAATATCATGGTCACGAGTTTCGCAATTTTCCATTACGTATTACATCACAAGATATATGTATTGTTTTTGTTCAAATGGGTATATTGTAATATATACTATACTATAGATTATATTCTATTATTTAAAACAGGTTAAGTTTGTCATATATCTATCAAGAGAACTGTGCGCCGGTGTTAAATAGCAATACTTATAAGAACCACAAGCAAACGTAATTGAAAAGATCGAACAGATTAAAACACTAATAGTTTCGTGTTAATAATGAATACCTTCATTATTCGTCTTGATTTTGTATCGCAACGATTTTATTTATCTCACCAAATGTATCTTCGGCCACGTTATTGAACAGTTATTTCGAGGCATACGCCGGATCTCGCCAGAGGATCTAAGTCAGTTGATCATAACGGCATTGCTAATATCTCTCCGTACAAGTATTGTTGTCAAAGCTTTTGTGTGAGATGTGACAGTTTAAAATGGTCACTGTCAACCGAGCTGTCAGCTCTGGATGTGTACAGACGACGATCTTATTATCTCCTGACCGGTTGTTGTTCGTAGCCGCTCGAATTGTCCGCACACAAGTATAATACTCAAGTAAACCTGTTGCTTATTGAGCATCCAATGCAAATTACTTTACGCGTACCAAATATAAAAACGGCATTCTTAATTCTGTTTTGTTTAAAGTTTATGTATAATATCTTAATGAAATGTTAGGTCATCGCTCTCTTGTTAATCTTTAAGTTATTTTTGTATTATTATACATAATCACGAAACATTGCTAACGATGCTTAGTTAAACCATTCACATACGTTTTTGCAGGGTTCAATTCTAATGTAAAAACCCGACTTTTTTAATAGTTTATTGTGACATTGGGTAAGCTAGTATCCAATCTACTATTAAATATAACGAATCGCTACATTGTTGTGTGTTTGGGTTAAATTTTAAATGCGAGAGCTAAAAATAAGTTAAACGTTACGTCTAAATATTTAAGAAGGAAACAAAGAGATCAAATCGTTAGCGCTGTGCAATGAGGAAATATACTAAATGTAATACTTAATACGTGACACGGAATAAGATTTATCTTAACAACGTCATAGGACTGCGGAGGCTGTTGTGCCACCTCCACACGTTTGTCCTGAGACAGTATATTGTGCCATCATCGACCCCTACCCACACTATGTAAATTATGGCTTCACGTATATATGGTGATAGTGATATGCATGCTACACCGTCAATTGCATGTAAAACATTCACAGAGCTAAATTGACGATTTAGTTTTATCTCCATGAAGGTTTTACATGTTTCTTATCAAAACTTAATTTAATACTTTTGAAGATGGCGATGTAGACGAAAGTTCGAATCAATTACATTTTATTATTTTATTTTTAAGATCATTAGAAATATGTTTTAAGATGTTGTAAGTAAACCGGAAATAAGGTTTTTACCGTTCCTCTATATAATTTAAAAGTGTGTTTATTGAGATGCTGTATGTTGAATCTAATGTAATTTTGAATCAACATCTGCACATTTGATGTATGGTTTGCTTGTTGAAAGATGTTACGGTGACCTTTACTACAGTACAACGGCCGAGACGATTACGTGCTAAGTTTATTCTCACAGTTAAAGTAAGTAATTGTTTTGGACGGCCAGCTAATGTATTAAAGTCTGGAACCTGTTTATAGCGAAGTTCATTTAAGAAAGAATGATGGAATACACCTCTCGGCTATTATGCGAGTTAATTCCACAACCTAAGAGCATCTAAGTTACGACTAATGACTTTTCTTTCCATTTATTCTTGAAATTGAGTTAAGAAATTACAGTATCATTTGAGGGATTATTAGCGTTTTTGTATATTAGTTGAAATTGACAAACAAATTGAAAATATCAACAAATAGTAACGATTAATCGTATCTTTTAAGACAATCAATCCTTAATCATAATAAAATATGTTTTTAATAAAATCAAACTAACTTCTTTATAAACAAATTCAAAATTGTTAACATGATGTAACAATTTTTTTAGATTGTAGGTGTACCTATAAATAAAAATCACTGAAGACTGTTTTGATATCTAATAACCTATTCGTAGGAGGAATATTTCCAATAATATCTGATGTTTAAAGTTATTCACAATATAACTAAAGTTAATTATAAATCGCCTTTTCGGACGCCGTGTAATAATAAAGTAACGAAGCTCGTAAATCTTTCCATATTATATAATATATAACTTTTATTTATGAAAAACATAATTTACACGTGGGTCTTATTTTTAATGAATGGAAATATCCAGTTCGTCTATAGTGTTTCCATCGAACAAGAATAATCCCATGTGTTAGGCGAATCTTTGATCATTTTAATACAGATTTTTTTTACTATTTAATTGGTTTTACTTTTGCTTATCTATTTATAATAAAAATTAAAAAATAAGTTATAACTGATTTTAATGTCACATAATTACTAGAGATTTCTCGAACGTTTTTAAAAAACATAAACGCTGGTTGTTGGTCTCTGTAGCCAGAGATCGTCTAGGAAGATACCTCCGGAACTCATATTTCCACTGCCAAACAGTAGCATGCAGACATTGCTGTGTTCCAGTTTGAAGGGCGCTATAAGCTAGTGAAGCTACTGGGGTAACGAGATTTAGCTCCTTCTGTCACGGGCGCAATGTCGTGCTGTGTATACCATTTTAATTTACATTACCAGCGTTATGGGTAATTATGATTTACGAACGACAAAGATCTTGTTAGTCTCGTCGCCGCGTCGAATAAAAAACCGTATAATACGAACAACACAAGTCTCATATAGTTAATTATAGGTTTAGTACTTAAACCTTTTAATGGAGTTACAAATACTCGTACTTGCGTGTTTTAAAGCATGGTAAGTTACATAGCTGTAATATAATTGTAGCGTTGAGTTTGTATTATAGTTTGTGTAATTCAGATTGCTTTAATACAGTAATTTTGAAGTGCCCAATCAAAGTGCAACGAGTAGCGGCGATAAGGCGTTGTGCCGTCGGCGGCCTTGATCGCTGTGCATCGCTGCATGGCGCTGGCATTCACCTTATCGTGTGTTGAACTGTTCTATATCCGACCGGCTGGTGATGGGCCGAAATACCGCACCATACCGTGCCCGAACAACGCCAGTACATCCTCATGTATGTAGGAACGCGGCGGTGTGCGCACACACATAAAACCGGCACACTATTTGCTAGCTTTAAATACACTGTGACGAATACATTCCTGCCGGTTGCTGTGTGTGTTGAATGTTTTTGTGTGTGTGCACTCGCTTTGATATACGAGGCAGTAGTCAAGGTCGACGATGTCATTGTACGCGGGCCCGGCGCAAATCCGCACACATACAGAAACTTGCATGCTTTGTATGTGGGCGTGCTGTTCAAGTAATCTTATCATATAGGTCACCTTACTTTGTTGATTATAAATATATGTAAGTGAACTTACTATATGTTTCATTTTCCGTACTAATGCGCTTTGTCTGTTTTTCTTGTAATATTTTAAATTTTCTTTTATTAAAACATTACTGGAGATTTATAAAATTTCCTTTATAATACGTACCTTTAGTTTCTAATAAATTATTTTCACGATATCAAAGAAATACCTAAAACAAGATGATTTCTTTAAACCAATTCAAAGTATAATGGTATTCTTTGTTTCGCAAGTACGCCCGCCATTCGACAGTTTTGTTACTAAATGTATTTCGCAATATCATTCACAATCACGTTTCGTACACGTTCATTCGTCTCAATAACTACTCGTTTAACCTGTTTCGCTTTTTGGTAATTTAACAAATTTGAACTTGATCAAGTATTCACTACATGCGGTAGTGGTGTACCTCATTTAAATAAATGTGATAAATTGAATGAGTGCGCTAGGCGAAACTGCGCCATGGCCACGGCTTGCGAACGATTGACGCAAACGGCGTCAGTTGTTTACAGTACTGGCAACACAGGTTATTTACATCGGGGTCACAGACACTCTGAAGGAGACTGGGCATCGATCGTTACAGCTTATCTAACCTGCAGCTAGCAATGTACCTGGCGTGCGATCGGCGCGCGACAATGACCCCCTTCGACACCACGAGGTCGTTTATGCAACAATTCCAAAGCGGTAAGTGGGGTGAATTCTGCAAGTGAGCGAGCTAAAACAGCGATTGGGTAAGGTCTAACGAAAATAAAAGTTTCGTAAAACATGGGGACAGCCGCGCGCATTGGCATGTGCCGAATTTTATCGGGCGGCGACTCTATCTGGATACTCAGATAGTGGAGTCGCACCGCCTCACTCCGGGGTCAATGCTCTGGCACCACGTGGTTGGCTTATGCAAGCGTTCCTTTTGGTCAGGTCGCCAGAATCACTGGGTTACTGATACACCGTCGCTAATACAGGGCCATCATAAAACATAGCGAGAAGGTAACCGGCGGTGAAAGTGAACGTCAGTTACTGACAACGTGAAACTAGTCGGAGTCGTTATCTCGTACAACTAACTACTCAAAATGAACTCACATCTCGTGTGGTTCTAACAATGTAGAGATACAGATCTTTATTTAAATTCCTTTGCTTTATTCTTCTACGTCCTTTCCGGTTCATTCTGTAACTCCGTATCTGAATGTCATTTGAATTGATTACTTTATGTTTTTTATCTATACGTGGTATACAATCTAATGCATATTTGGTTCTAGTCATTACTAAAATATAAATTATATCAGTTTGATCTTTCTTTATAAAGATCACATTTAAAACGTTCACAGTATTTTAACTTTGGTAAGGCGGTTAAAAAACTGAAACACAGTGAAGATGGATGTTGGCAGCATATCTATTTATATCTGGACCGTCCATAAACAGCCTGCGCCTGGAACCGGTCAGCCCGGCTCGGGGAATGCTCTTGCTCTCCGCTAACAGAGCCGACTATCATTGCCCGAGGCGATTGCAAATGCGCCAACAATGTATAATATTCGTTACGACCGCGTGATAAACTTAATTTCTTAGTTACATATAATCTAAAACAAAAAGTTACAGTTAATCGAATCATCACAGTTTCTAAGTTGACACGTTGTTTTTAACCTTGCAAAGTCAACGTGACTAAATTTGTCAGCTGGTGAGGCATAACGAACATGTGTTTGTTTCTTCCGCGATTCCCACGCTTGAACAAACTCAAGTTTCATTATGAACACCTCGTCACTCACCTTCAGATAGTTCACCGATAATTATTCATCAGCCCACGCTTGCTTTCCGGACAATAGATTATCATATACATACCGTATAATGTATTATTGTAATTAATTAACAATACATTCGTGAATATGTCTATCATATTGTTTAAATGCCTATAATACTATACAACATTCATTTACTGGCAAATTTTGTTAGAAATGAACGCTATCTCTTAACCTTAACCTTCATTATTAAAACAACGATGGAAAACGTAAATACAAAAAGTTTAATTACGCTACTTTACATGAATTTCGAATTATTTTATCTAAATAGATTTTTTTTGCTTTACGAAAATTGTAAACGATTACATTGTGTCATCTATACTTTATAAGTAGTCAACGACTTCATTGAAAATTAATAAAACTTAAAACTTATTTTACCAAGCTACAAAACAAACTGAACAAGTCAAAGAAGAAGTAAGAAGAAAAAATGTAAACTGTAAATATATTTACAATTTTTAGTATAATTAAACTTCATTTTATTCTTTATCTCGTTGTTTCGTACGCTTTACAGCAGCAATTTTTATATTTCCAACTTTTGTAAAACACATTGAGATTTCATAATAATATTGGAAATTATTGATTTTGTTTAAAAGATTTGAAATATAGTTTTTGTGTAAATAATAAATAATTCTCCTATGAAGGTGGCCTCATAAATTGATAGTTTAATGCACTTTACCAACATAAACCACATCTTCACTTAATACCAGGTGGGATCGTGGTCAAGCATTAACCTCTACGTCTGTGAGAAAAAAAATCTAGACTTATGGTAAACCGTAAATTCTGTGTACTAAAATGCAAAAATGCATTTTCAAGGGACTTTAACGAACTCCAGTGTTAAGCTGGTTTCGATGGCTGCAGCGCTGATTAAGGAAAAAAGAGGGATATAAAGGAGCGTGGGGAGGTATGTCTTCTACGCTTCGTCACCACCGGGCTATCCATCAAGTTGACAGCCCCGATTATTTGTTATCCGCTACCATAGAGTACTTATTTTGGTAAGCCTTTTAGCGGAACCCGTGTAAGCAGGAAAACGTTTATTACACTCATATTTCTTGGCTCAAAATATTTTTTTTGTTTTTAAATCTATGGGTAATATGAATTAAAAATGCATGAAGGACACTAAAAGGAAAGGTACTTACGAAATGATTTAAAAAAAATTACAAAGTACCACAAATGTACAAAGAAATTAAAGATTGTTAAAAGTTGGATGCGATACCTTCTTACTTCTTATCATGAAACATATGTATTTACATTGTTATGGATATTGGTAAATTTTAGTTTTGTGCAAATTCGTGCACTAATCAGTGATTTAGAATTCGCTGAATGAAATTTAACCACTGGATAGTAAAGTGCGTGGCGACCTTCCGCCACGCGTGGGCCGGGCCCATGACACAGTTTGTGCGAAGTGCCTCCACGGCCAATTATTTCTGTCTCATCTCGTATCTTCGTAAAATACTTTTGCACATTACATATTATATGTTTTGCGTTCTTTCAACTTTTAATCTAAAACATTGTTTTCTATTTAAATACAACTCTTCAAGTTTTAACCGACAATTGTTTTTTAATAAAATGCATCTAGGTGGTGACTAGTCGTTTAGTCGTGGTCACAATGGTACGAGTTGGCAATGACGGTCGTTTTTTTTTTTTACCGTCTCTCAGTCGGATGTCGTTTTAAAGTTTTTGCTCGTTACCGAGATCTGGTCACGCGGCAAAGAGGCCCTGCCGGTGTGACCACTTCGCTGTATTATTTGTACTTATTACCTAAAACCTGAAAGCACTAACTCTTTGAATACATTTTAAGACTTTACCCTGTGACTTTTTAAGACTTTTTAACGTTTATGGAGCATTTTAAAACTTCATATTAAGGGTAATTTTCAATTTGAAGTGGTAATCATATTTTCAACTTTTGTTAGTATATTTTAATACGTTCAAGGTTGCGTAATTTGTTATACTTTCGAATGATTTAAATAAAAATCGCTGTTGTAACTTGATTAATCTAATCGTTAGTTGTTTGTCGTCAAATTAGTCTAAAACAAAAGAGTTCTTTCTCGGCCGATAAGTGTTTTGTAGTCGGCTTATCTCAACTGATACACGGCCAACGACCCCTTTGTTCCCGGATGGCATGGCACATTAAACTACAAAACACCGCTGTGATTCCTTCTTTGTTTATTACTTAATTAGGATATCAATGAATTTTAACATATATAATCAATAATTATAACGCAAAAATTACACATATATATTATAACAAAATTTTCAGATTTTGTCGCTTCTATTTCATCGTTTATTACTCGGTCGTTACGATTATCTTATAGCATCTGTGGACGTGAGAGCAATTAGGCGACAGATATCCTGACGTCACAGTCATCACAGTATACCTACAGCATATTATTTATCATTTATACTTTAATGTGTAAAGAAAGAACATGCCGTGTGTTTGAAGGCATCCAGTGATATCAGTGTTTTTGTTAAACTATTTATCGTTGAATTCTGTTTCTTCTACTTAATTTGGCTGTAGATACTCTTAGGTAATTTTTGTAGTTGTAGTTCTGTCAACTTGTGTTACGTGTATGAATTCGCATTTCATCGCAATTGTTTCGGTAACCAAGTGAAATTCTCTTTGTATTGCGCGCGTCGTTCCTGACGGACAAACGATACGTTACAAAAATCGTTACTTCACTCGGCTCTTGTTATTTCAGCTTTAAAATCACATTAAAACTGAATTGAAACTTGACCTAATTCGCCATCATCTCAGTTTTCCTCAATAAATATTTTCCTGTAAATAAAATGTTATTGACCCAAAAAAATAAGTCGTACGGTCGAATTATTCCATACCATGGCGATTTGTTATTATAGTTTAGGAGTCGTTGATCCGTAATATAATGTCGTAGAAATAAAAAAGTAGTATATATCGTGAGATAAACAAGAACTTACGAACGTTTGATAATATTCTCATGTCAAGTTACAGTTTCCACTGTTATAATGAGGCGCCTTTTGAATTGTACTCGAATCGGCCGACCTACTGTCATAATTTGTTATGAAATAATTTGTAGAGTTGAAGAACAAAGAGTCGTTGACCCAGTTGGTGGTGCGCGTTTAATTAGCCCTTATGACGATCGCTGGACGAGCGACATTTGCTGACGTCACATATCTGTGCCTTGACCTACTTTGCCCGTTATATATTACTTTAAGTTAGCGAAAAACGCAATATTGAAGCACTTGTGCTTATACCTTATTATAAATTCGTGCTCTTTGCTTAATTTCGAAATCTTTCGGTTTACCAGGATTGACAGAGAGTGCCATTTTGCCCTTTCATCGCGCTGTTTAACCTTAATATAGTAAGAAAAAATAAATATTGTAGTTTAGACGTCATTATTTGATTTAAGTTTTAAAAATTGAGTTGCGACTCTTGTTAAAAATTTTAGAAACAGCTTAACTAATGTCTTATGTGTATAATTTTTTTTTTGCTACTATATTAATGAATCCTTTTAGAATATTTTTAATGCATGTCTTTAAATTTGTTTTAAGGTTTTTTTAAAGTTTTGTAATAAATTTGTTAATGTACGTTTTCTTATATAATAAGGTCTCATAAGGGCGAGCATTGCGACTAGGCAAGTAGTGATTACGGACGACGGGCGGCCGACCCTGAGGTCGCGCTTTGCAGGACAAGGGCGCCGATAGCACCCAGACGGGTCACCGTTTATCTAAAACGGTTATATTGTAGTTTCCATTTCGTATCCTACCATTTTATTACTTATGACTTAAAAATGTAAATGCATCGAGTAACAGCACGACAGCTGGTTATAAAAGTACAGTCAGTTGAAAACGGGCGAGGAAACGATGCTGCATTAATTCTAATTATAACTCCCTCCCTTTTCTATTTACTAACCTATTCCCATGTTTACTCGACAAGGCGCGTCGGCGCGTGGGTGCGCGGCCTCCGCACTAAATTGGGGAGTTGGTAGAGACAAAAACACATCCAAACTATTTAAATCGACACGAGGAACAGAGAAGGCGGCACCGTAATCCGGCACTCAGTCAATATACCAAACGCTCTGTTGGGGTATTTCGGCGTGTACATTGCGTACACCTATGTACATTATTACTAGGTACTGTACCGCGTACGTGATAACCGATGACCACTTTCTAATTTACGAACCGTGTCACGGAGCCCCTCGACACGCTGCTGTGTTAACAGAGATGCGATGGTACCTTTACTGTTGTCAGTTCAATCTTGCTTCTTTTACCTAAATAACATAAACTTTTTAATTTATCTAAATATAGACATGTTCACGAACCGGATGTGTTCCCAAACACTGAGGGGACATGAACGCATGAGGCATCCATGTGTGTGTATAGTCTAGTGGTGATGTAGGATGTCGCGCCGGTTACTCTCGGCTACGTCTACGCCGTGCGTGTGGAACTATCGTCACAGCAGTTTTCGCGTTGCGTGTGACGCGAAAAGCTGATTTTCACCGAGTGCGATTTCTATTTCAATCCAATTTTCCCGGCGCGTGGTGAAACCGATCGCTCTAGTTGCGCCGGCTTCGGCCCACATCACTTGCTAGAAAGTATCGTAGAAAGTAATATTCTGAGACGATCTCCGCCCAACCGATGCATCTATCACGTGTTAATATTTTTTTCTTCATAGCATGAAACTATACTTGTTTATCATTAAACTAGATTCCAGCGTTATCATTTGGTATAAAAATGTAACAGAATATTTTTAAAACAGTTATTAAATTTTTCAAAATACATTACGTATTTCCTATATCTGTAACATTATATAGAAACCTCCACGAGTTCATTGGAAATGTTTTCTTTAAGCATATGTAATCCAGCCTATTGATGTAAAACATCTGCACACGGTACAGCAATAGTTGGTTTCTTAATTCTTATTAGGATAAGCGACAATTTAAAAACGATACTTGTAGTTCATGGGCTTCTTAACATACTAAATAGTCGCTATAACTTTCGCCACCACCGAATTTGAATTACGTGGTGTGTGGTGTTGCTTGTGCAATACCTAACTTTTGGCAACTTTCACTACCTAGAGGTGGGTTACGCGCTCTGCCTGCGAAATAATTGCGTAGCCCATGTCCCAGTGAAAGTTTTGTTTTATCACTTTAAGCTTTAATATGCTTAACTTCTTTAAACTGTTTCTTTTGCATCTTTAAAATTAGACACTGGTATACCAAACAACTCGAATAATACAATAATTCTCTTAGTTTGATACGTCGACAAAAAATTATGTAGTAATTAATTTCTGTAATGAAGATTTTTAACATTGATTTTTTCATTCTTTGATTTTATATGATATAACTTCTGTGGATATTGTTATATTGTCTTTGTATAATCTGATCCATTTAAGAAAATTATTGGAAGTCTTTATCTCCGTTACTGCTATCATTTATTTCGTAAATACCAATCCACTAAAAATTTTGCAATCGATGACAAGTACCCATCGCTTAGTTTAGGCAATTATTGGTTTCGAATCGTTGTCTCAACCGTGCAATAACTGGACGGTTATTTTCAAAAGACATTGCGAGTGTAAAAGAGCGTAAAAGTTGAATCGCGTGAGAGGAAAAACGAGTTATTATTAGTTAGTAAAGAATCGCGAGGTTGCTTCGAGCTCTGATGCTATCATAAATAATGTGGTTGCGCGGTGAGAAGCGGGGCGGGGGAGATGGGAAACAGAAGTAGAGGTGGTGAGGTGGTGGTGGGGAGGGGTAACGTAAGAGTCAAGGCCGCACGCTGCCCCCGGTCGTCGCTCGCGCCCCACTTGTTGCTCTCCAGCGCCAGCGGCACTTCTCGCTCTACCAACCGGGTAAACCCGAACGAGCCCGAAGCTGCACGAACTAGACCTTCCTATGCGCGGGCGCAGCGCTACAATCAGCTGAGACGTAATAACATAACACACTGACTCGGTCATTCGTGCATTCAACTTTTGATTGGCTTTCTTTTTCATAAGTATCTACTTGATCATAAAGCACTAATTACGTATATCTTTCGCAAGCATTCCGCTAATAGGTTGCTCTATTAAATTTTTCTTCTATTGAAAACTAAATCTTTACCAAAGACATCTAAACAAGTACAAATATTTTTCTCTTCTTTTTTTTGAGTTTTAGTTAAACCATAAAACGTTTCCTGTTAAAGGCTATGAAAATCGAGAACTCGTTTACTTCTCGTGTATTCCCACGATTAACCACGGAATATAATAGGCAAAGTGCGTATCAAATTCCGCGTCTTTATCAAACTGGGTACTAACGTAGCCGCAACACTATGGATGGAACCAGTTTGTACCATCCCGGACACTTTCACCGCACGAACGATCTATTAGTTAAACAAAATCTTGTAATAACATATAATATTAGTAACTGAATGGAAATTTACTAAATTTAAATACTATAAGAAATCTGTTTTTAGCAGGCACGGCATTAAGTGTCAAAGCATAAATTTATAAAAAAGTAGTCGAGACAATCATCGCTGCAAAGGTCAATTAATGATCATCATAATTTATTTCTTCTCTAAATTGTTGTAATTATTTCTGTAAATTCAAGTGTTTAATAAAGATTTGAACATGATCCTGTAAGTAAAATAATACTTTACGTATAAATAATATGCAAATATAAAACATGATACGCATCGAAAATATGCTGAACGGTGTGGTAATAATTATATAATAATGTATATGTTGGCAATAGCGGCTAACGAGGTCACCCAGTTCACTGCTCCGTTTTCATTGGAGTCATATTGGCGGCGATATTATTAAAAACTACTTTGATGTTGGTGTCGCCATAAATAAAGACGGGATAAAACTGCGCACTTGACCTCTTTATTGAAGCGTTTTCATCGTTTAAATAGCAACGGCACGGACAAGGAGTAATTTACAGGCTGCAGGCGAGAGCTAACCGCGATAGAAAAATAGCTGACCGTTGCCAATTCAATCGTAAATAAGGTCGCTAGGTGACATTACTCAGTGAAACTTTGCTTAGATTTGTTTTTTAACAGACCGACAATTATCAACCATAGTGCAATAATAATAACGTTTCTCTTTTAACTAATTATTATTAATTGACAAAGCATGTACAGCATATTAAGTATATTTCAGCAAACCAATAGATACCAGTCTGCAGAAAACTCTGTTAATATTGTAAATTAAAGCGTTTAGAACATTACATACTCGCATTCAGGTTTGCAAGGACAGGTTTATACTAACGTGAAAGGCGAGACCGTTTATGATGCATTGGCGAGTGACTCGGCCTCCGACACAGGCCCGGTATCACGTGGAACTAGTTTTTTTAGCAACACTCAAATCGGCCTGTTGTGCAACATGATGGCCACCGACCTGCATCGAAACTAAAATTATATTATAATTCTTCACTAAAATACATCCTTACATCTCAAACTCAAGAAGTTGAAATATTTAGTACATAATTATATCATGATGATATTAAGCCCTCATTGAATTTCTAGCTTACACATTTTTCGTGACACTAAATGCTTGCTAGATCAAATTTTAGATTCTACATGTAACTAAAGTACGCTATATGAATCATGTTCATCATAATTGTGCACATCGACATACGATACTTGTATATAATTCACCTTAACGGTGTTTAGTTTCATGTTTTATGTTGTAACCAACAACTCAGTAATGTGCTTACATTGGAATCATATTCTTTGAGTAGATAAAAGAAAGAACAGGTTTTCAGATTATAATGTCGATGTAAATTAGAGAAATATGTGATCACGCGCTCTAAAACTATTATTATCCTTACGTTACTCTAAGCCATTTAAGGAGTTCCGACTGCGTGATTGACAAGTGCCCATTAAATTTCCATTGCGCATCGCCTACCCCACTCCCACTCCCACGTGCGCATGGCATACAAAACTGTGCCAGGGTTAATCAGTATGCGGACAGTCGCCCTATCCACCTTTTGTTTGGGCAGGAAACGGCCACGTTGAGCCCGAAAATTACTTGTCAGTGTTTCGTTACCAAAACATCTCGTCGACGTTGCTCCGGTAGTAAAAATCGAAAATAAAAGCTCTTTCCTCTGCCCGGCCACCGTCTCGGCTAATGGCCCATGATATGTATGCAAATTTTATGGCGTCCATTTTGGATGTTTTTGACACCCGATGCCTTTGGGCTACTAAACTTTGAGTATCATTTGCGCAGTTGCAGTAAAATATATTTTCGCTTTGAGATCATTATGATCTCTAATGACGTTAGTGATTACAATTTTGTACAGTATTAATATTTACGTAAGCGTTGCTTTTTCACTGATGTTTCTGTGCGTTTTGTTTCAGGTCGTGAGGAGTTGTCGCCGGCGTCTAGTGTTAATGGATGCAGCACAGATGGGGATGCGCGAAGGCAGAAAAAGGGTCCCGCTCCCCGGCAGCAGGAGGAGTTGTGCCTCGTCTGCGGCGACAGAGCCTCTGGATATCACTACAACGCGCTGACGTGTGAAGGATGCAAAGGTAACCTGACCCAACGCGGTTTTCGTTACGTTCCTCCGTCTCTTTTATCTCACCACAAATATTTCTGTTGTATTAATAGATTTAACAACGTGTTATGTAATAAATTCTTAACTTAATAGACTGGCTAGGTAGGTACATACATATTTATTTTGGCTCGGAGGCAGCTTAATTTGCTTACATTAAAAAGACGCGTGATTCAATTTATGTCCCTGTATCGTCGTAGTAAGAGTTGCATCTGGTAGTTGGAATCTCTGAATTTCTTATTAAAATTCTAAAACAATACCATTATTTATACGGACGATTTTGGAATAACGAAAGTTGTGTTAAACGAGTGACTGGAATAAACCAGCGTAATCGACGTAACGATGATGTTGTCGTTACAGATAATAATGAATATTAAGAAAATATTTATACTTTAAAAATCTTTATCCGATATACCTTTTAAAGTTTTTTTTATGTATTGTATGTCAACTAAGTGTAGTAAAAAAGGACCGTTTTAAATTCATTTGTCTAATCTTGGCAATGTAAAAGCTTTTAGCCAAATTGGGTCACCTTAATTTAAAATCAAGCCGTAAAAAAAATCAAAAGTGCTGCACTTTAATACCATGCTTATGTGATGATGTTGTATCATAAAACGAAAAGGACAAATGTTTAACAAACCGCTGTTACAGTGTACTTTCTATATATTTGTAGACGGTCAATTCAGTAGTGAATTGGCGCATTGTAGTCTGACAGAGATAGTGGGACGCGCGTGCATACTGTGCCCGTGCGTCGCGACGTGACGTCACAATAGCCGTCTACTGGCCGTCTACTCCCTGATTCACTAACCGTCACTATCGGCCATCACCTCAATGTCAACCTGCCCATAACATTCAAATACGTAACTTTACTAGTAGTGCCTCTAACTGAAGTTTTTTATTTTGTTTAATATTGATTACTGCTTGACTACAGTCACTCCTGATTTTATAATCAAGAGCGGAGATGTAGTAAAGAAATCTTATTCGTTCTTCCCTTAAAAAACTCTCACGTTTTGTCTTGACAGAAACGCTGACACCTTCAAATTTTTTCAATCGCCCGATGTTTGCAATAAAGGATAAAAGTCAGCTTTACAACTAGCGATAAAATGGTTTTGATGGTATTAAATCTTGCAATCCCTGAGCGCACTCTCCTAAATTCATTCAGCACAGCACTCGGAGAATAGCCACTCTCTCTCACTTAGCTTGTCCAATTTTAGCACCCAGAAGCTTGCTACTGATTATCATCATAGTTCAGAATTGCCAATAGTGGACTTATAGAACGTATGATTAAAATGTTAACGTAAGAATAAAACAATTAGTTTTGTAATTTTTCATGTTCTTTGGTGCATAACTTTTGCGATTTGCTATTTCGTATGTTTTACTTCTTGTTATAGATATGAGTATTTATTATCAATCTCGCCATATCGCGTTACCTAATCGTACCTCTTATATCGCAGGAAAGTCGTTGACCCGATACTTTCAATCAACCTTTGATGAAGTTTTTTTGCAGTAGTACCGACTGCTTTAAATTATTTTTTTATCGATATTCAAAGATGTTCAAAGTTCATGTGAACTGTTCAAGAATTTAAGTCCGATCTCTTATTTATTTCAGGATTCTTCAGGCGGAGTGTTACTAAAAATGCAGTGTACATCTGTAAGTTTGGTCACGCGTGTGAAATGGACATGTATATGCGACGGAAATGTCAGGAGTGCCGGCTTAAAAAGTGCCTGGCGGTGGGCATGAGGCCCGAGTGTGTTGTGCCGGAGACACAGTGTGCTATGAAAAGGAAGGAGAAAAAGGCGCAGCGGGAGAAAGACAAACTGCCTGTCAGTACGACGACAGTCGACGATCACATGCCACCCATCATGCAGTGTGATCCACCTCCACCAGAAGCAGCTAGGATTGTAAGTTCTTCTAACTTCTTTTAATGTCGTTATAAAAATTTTTAATCATAACATTCCCAACTTAAAATCAATATTAATTCAGACATGTTTGTATAGAACTTGATTAAATAGGTTAAGAAATAATTATGAACGTTGTGATACATTTGCTTTCCGTCCAATCTTATTGTATCATCGAGCAAAGTATTAACGCGACGGTTGTTTCCTACGTGAAGCTGGAATGTTTGCAGCACGACTTGGTACCGCGGTTCCTCCCGGACAAGTTGCTGGAGCAGAACAGGCTGAAGAACATACCGCCGCTCACCACCAACCAGCAGTTCCTAATTGCGAGGCTCGTCTGGTACCAGGACGGCTATGAGCAGCCCTCAGAAGAGGACCTAAAACGGGTCACA
Organism: Pachliopta kotzebuea; assembly: GCA_018246255.1. Lineage (NCBI taxonomy): Eukaryota > Metazoa > Arthropoda > Insecta > Lepidoptera > Papilionidae > Pachliopta > Pachliopta kotzebuea. Next base: position 22,766 of record DWLS01000148.1, on the reverse strand, counting down.
CAAGTAAGATTCATTATTATCATTATGTACACTCTGGTACCGTAATGTAAAATTAAATATATATAATATAAAGACTTGATAATAATTCATAATAGTTGCTATTGGTATAGCAACACATATATTTATTAAAATTGTGTACCTTCTCATTTAAAAACATTATCCTGATAACACTTTTGTAGCAGTTTTGCGTATGAATTTTGTTTACTATTATTAGATCTTTATCTGTGTCAGTATTTATTATTATCTTCAAAGGGTTCTTTTAAACAAAAGTTTTACTACTTACTAAAAATAAATAAACGTATGCGCCTAATAAATTCTGCTTACTTTATTGTTATTTATATTACAATAGCTTTAAAGAGATTTATTTTAAAAATAATCCTGCTGCTATTTTTGTCATGATTAAAATTTATGTACATCCTCACCACCCTGAATAAAGACCTGGTTTATACAGATCACTTTCCATAGAATCTTATGGGAACGAAAATGAAAAAATGACCGTTGAGAAACTTTCAAATGTTTCCTATTTTAGAATGAGCTTAGTCTGTGTAAGTTACATTTACAAATTATGCTTTTATTATAGCGGTAAAGATGGTTCGTCGCTTCTGTAATCATTTGGTAATGTCAGTAGTTATATTGAGCGACTGGATCGAGGGGTTTTTTATATAATACGAACTAGGCATTAATGTTCTGTATGAACTAACTTTTATAGCACAGGTACGGTTTTGATACACAACTGGTGCTTCACACAAATATGCGTTACATAGATGTGGTAGAACCATAATATTTTCACTGTATGTATATCGCTTTAAAGTTCTTGAGATATTGTTGTCGTTTGTAATATTTATTAGAGCTAACTATGAGTTTATTTTATTGCTATTACAATTTGAAATACTGATATAGTTGGTTACGTTGACATAACTCAGTTAACTTATAACTTTTGACAGATTAAGCGTTTTTTTTTGTTACGGAAATTTCATAAATTATTTATATGGATGTTGGTTTTAAAGTGGTATCAACAGTAATTATTACAACAAAAAGGTAATACTGTCGTTATTTAGATTTATACCTGTGTATAAAAATTTGTTAATATTGTTCAATTGTAAGTAAACGTTTTCTCGATTTCAGACCTGGCAACAAGGTGACGAGGAAGAAGAGGAATCAGATTTACCTTTCCGTCAGATAACCGAGATGACGATCCTCACCGTGCAACTAATCGTAGAGTTCGCTAAAGGCTTGCCAGGCTTTGCCAAGATTTCCCAGCCCGATCAGATAACGTTGTTAAAGGTAATTCAAATCTAATACTACAAACTGTTAGTGTTAAACAATTAACATTAATTTTTACAGTGATTTTTTTAATGGATATAAAGTCTTATTCCTCCATTAAATTCTAAAAACACCAGTGTACTGTAGACATGGAATACAGTCTAGAATCTTTTTTGCAGTGCGTTGATTGTCTCTTTATAAAAGATTATGACACGAGGGATAAACCACTGTTTTTATTCTTTCTTTGTCTTTTTAATACTAATTTCTTTAAATAAAAGAAATCTGTATATTAATGTATGTTTAATCTTTCACAGGCCTGTTCAAGTGAAGTCATGATGTTGCGAGTGACGCGTCGCTATGACCCGGAGACCGACAGCGTGCTGTTCGCCAACAACAAAACGTACACGCGGGACAACTACCGCAAGGCCGGTATGGCGTACGTCATCGAGGACCTGCTGCACTTCTGCCGCTGCATTTACACAATGTCCCTTGATAACGTGCATTACGCGCTGCTCACTGCAATCGTAATATTCTCAGGTGAAAAGAAAAACATGTGTACTAATATACCTTTTTTTAATCATAATGGGCTAACACTTGTCCTCAATTTCCCATAATGATCAGTGACAATTAAATCCATAACGTAAAATACGCTACGGGCCCAATTATTTTGGCATCAATATGTTGATAGTTGCAATACAACAATGCTGTTATAGTGGCAGATATATACAATATGGGGATGGTAGCTAACCAGGCACGTTTAAAAAACCCCACTACCAACAAAACTGGACTTCAGAAATTTGTGAAAATACCAATTGGAACTGAAAAGTTATTTTTGTAAATATCTAACCTCAATTCATGTGACACAATGTTGTCAAAAAAGGACTAATCGTAAACTTGTCTTAATTTTCAGACCGACCTGGCCTTGAACAACCTAAGTTAGTAGAAGAGATACAGCGGTACTATTTAAACACCTTAAAAATATATATAGTAAATCAGCATAGCGCGTCGGCTCGTTGCTCGGTCATTTATGGAAAAATCCTTTCCATACTATCCGAACTTCGTACACTGGGCATGCAGAACTCCAACATGTGCATCTCATTGAAGCTGAAGAACAGGAAACTACCGCCATTCCTCGAAGAGATATGGGATGTGGCAGATGTATCGACGACGCAGCCGCCGCCTATAGTGGACAATACCGCGGAACTCTAGCGGCTTCGTGCGCGAACCACCCCACGCGGACACTGAGCCTACAAACCACGAAGTTTGAAGACGCACGAAGCGCCTTACCATGCGTTCTACTTTTGATAAACTCTAGTGGAGTATCATTGCAATGGGCTCTCTGTGTTGAGTTGAAAGCAAGAATACTTACCAAGACTTTTACAGACGAACGAGATTCTCCTTCTTTTGAGGTCCTGTTACTCATTAAGTTCGCGATTGATCACTAAGTTAATTAACTTTCACCTTTTGAGTAGTGAACGATTTAAAAAGTTTAACATTGTTGGAAAGAATACATAACATGGAATTTTTAAGTCGTGATAATTGGCTACAAAGGACGGGAATAAAGTTCATAGAAATAGCAAAAAATGTAAGAAATGGGAACTGAAATTTCTTACGTTACCAACAACGTAAAGCATGGTAAGGCTGCTGAAGGGGCGCAACGCAGCGGATTCGCAATGATAACGCAACGGGATAGAAACCGACTCCGCAGCAGGCGGCGTTTCGTGTTTCTCCTATCGCTGTAGGCGACGACCGCGCCATTGAGGAGAGAACGCTCATAGACTGGCTAGTTTTAGTGAAGTGCTCGGACACTCAAGTTGGAAGTGATGAAAGTATTTATAGGGACCGTACGAACTGACCTGTCCGGGTGCGAGTACTCTGCGTCGCGTATTCGGTGACCGACGGATGTGCGAGAGATTAGTGAATATATGTGCTGTTGAACGTTTGGAGAATATATTTAGTGTTGATCGTTTTAGTGGCCCCGACGCCGGCCGAAACGACTGTATCTCGTTTTCGCCGACGTATGTCGCCCCTCCACGTTTGTTTCGTTTACGACTGGATACTAGTTGGTCACTCGGATACGTCTGTTGCGATAAGACATCAATAAGTACACCTAAATTAACACATACGTTCATACACTATGAGAGTTTTAAAGAAAGAAAATAATATATGAAAAGATATTCTATTGGATGTAAAAGTTGATAGTTTTTGTTTATTTACCCAAAATTAAAGGTACGCTGGGAAACCATTTTTAAATTATCTATACGTGTAAATAGTATTTACGTGTCGTCGAGATAACGCCTGGCGATGCCGGTGACATCTGTCGGCGGACGTTGTGGCTGATTTACGACTGTTTGTTTATATATAGTTTATGTCAGACGTGTTATCGTGTCGTTTCGTTTTTAGTTCCAACTCATGTCCCGTTGTCCTGTGCCCATGTCCCACAATTCGTCGAATAACTTTTAATTTATTATTGCTGTGATTACATATATAACACGTTGAAATAACTTAGGCTGAAATAAGTGTGTCTTATTATTATTATAAATCGACTGCTACTTGCTTGTCGAAAGCATAACCAATACCTTCTCTGCCTGTTTAAATATTTTTGTCATAGTTAAGATATTACTCTGATCGTTTTTTTCACTGTGTTGTTCATACTGCACTAAGTCAATGTTGAATTAGAAAGTTATGTACTCTGCAGTGACTAAGGTACCATTAGTATTTTGGTATTCAATTTTGCCGGACGTTCTTTGTACCAATCTTATTTAATTGTGTTATGGGCAAACATACACATGTTACAATAAGTATTGACAAGTTTAAAAAACGGTATATTAGTAACAAAACAGAGTCTAAATCTAAGTGTTTCGGAGGCATATACTGTTCACTATCAAAATTGTAACATGTCTCGGCTATTCATCAGATTTATCTACTTACCACATCGTTTTGCGTGCATGTGATCAGGCAGCTGTTATGTAGGTTCGAGAATAGAAAAGTAGACCCCATAAATTCTGTCCAAATTGATATTTATTTCTATTTAATCTGTACTAATGAATGTCAATTAATTCTCTTTATTAATCTTTATGTCTTAAATTTTTTTAGTTTTAATTAAAAATATGGCAGCTCATTTACCTCTATAGAATTTTATTTCATATATGTATGTGTAAAAGTGACTTACTCTATTTGGCCGAGCTTACTCTATGGGAACAATATTGGAATAGTAAGTACTAAATGTAATTGTTTGATAGGATACATGCACGTAACTTGATGTTTGTATCGAGAAACTGTATCTGTCTCCGAACAAATAATACACGGCAACATTAAAAATGTCTATTACCGAAAAATTTATTGTGATGAAACGCGTTAAAACTGTAAACTGCCCGTGATAGATGTGACGAATTTGCCTTATTTCGCGTTACCTGTGTGTGTACCTACATTGTTGAAAATGAAATAATATCTTAGTATATATATATATATCCTAAAATTAATCGATCTCAATTATCCGTAAGCGTTGTTGAAACGATACTTTAAACGTCGCAATCCGTTGCCGAACATTTTTTTTTTCACTGACAACTACTAATAGACTTCTATTTGACAATCTTTGTACATTGTCCGTCTCGAAGCCTTCAATATCTGTCAAATCGTCGATACGTATCGGTGGGGGTAACAAATTATACATGAACTTACGCCGATGTATTTAGATCGCTCTTGTATACAAAGTGACTCGTCACATCATTCATACTTTTAAATCGTTTAGTAACATAAGTATCTGTTTGGTGCGTGTTGAATGTAACTCCGCATGCCGTTGGGTACGGTGTAAATTTACATGATCTGTGTGCCTGTGGTTTTTTGGAATAACATTTCTTAATATACGTGTAAAGTTCAGCGTGTGACGATCGGGCTTGCACCGCGGACCGAGCGCTAGATCGCTTATGGTACATCTTTTCGAATTATACAATTATTTTACTCTAGCAGTAGGCAATTATAAATTAATATAACGAAGCACAAATGTCACTTGAGTGTCTTAGGTCTCTGCTAATTAGGGGCGTATTAAAATTCACACTGCCATTATAAACGTAATTTCATGGTGCGATCTGTTATGTATGCGGTGATAACGGTTTTTCTGCGAAACGTTTCAGTTGTGATCTGTGGTGTGTGTGTCAACGTGTTTGCGCTGCAATTCGATGCGATATGATGCCTTATAGCCGAGATGCAAAGGTGGGTGAGCCGGGCCGGTGCGTTCCCACTCGCGCCGCGTGCCTCGGCTTTTGTGACAATTATTACTGCCATTGGATAAGTAAAATGTATACATCGTCTGACGCGTAGGTCTCATTACGAGTAGCTTCATAGTTTACGGATTCCGTCGGTGCACAGCCGGTCGCGTTTGATACATATTATTCGATTTCGAAATTGTAATAGGTTTATTAAGATTTAATGTAATAATCTCTCGCGAGAAACGTAATAAGTAATAAGATACCCTAATATAATTTGTGTCTTAGCTGATATTGGAACATAAGTACGATGTAAAGTTTATATCGCTTATTGTGAAGCGCAAGATCCGACCGAGGCAGATCCGGGGAGGCTGGGGACGGATGGGAGTAATGCGGATGAAGGTTTCGATGTCACAACCGGCTGTTCTACATCTATATCACTATTTCAAACTGTTTCATTTACCAATGGGAAAAGTGTACTGTAGTGACCAAACATGGCGCGTCCAGTCTAATGTGAGGACTTTGGAGGGTCCGCAGTGTCCATTAAAATTTGTATATAGGTACCTTTAGATTTTATTGTCATATGTTTGACATATGTTTAATTTTATTCATCTAAGAAAGTACAGATGGCTGTTGTTATTTTTATATTATTTGGGTAGAAGTATATTTTATGTAAATGACCTCTGTATTTATCTTTTTTAAGCTTTGTAAGCCATATATGGACTTAGACTAATATGAGCTACGAAAATTGTGATTACGAATTAATTTCATTGTCTTTATTTTGTTCTGCTTTTATATTATTCGTATCGACAGTTTTTTTCGTAATACTTTTTATTACTTCAGAGTGCAATATGTACAAATATTTACATTTGAAATATAAAAATGTACAGTAATTTTTTTTAGTTTTAATGTGTCAACGCAATAACTATCGCTATTTAACATTCGTTAAATGTACAATAAAAAGCATAATAATAACCTCTATCACAAGTGGATTGCGATGCGGCATTCACTCTCAATTGTGTTTCGCTAATACTTAAGTGATTAATTTTTACATAGACGGACTAGGTGATCTTTTTATTTAAATTTGCTAATTTTTTTTTCTAGCAGATTAGAATTTGTTTAATTGAGTAAGATGAATTATGTACATTTTGAATTGATTTTAAAGTGATTTAGTTGTTATTTAGTGACGAATTTTTTCTTATTAAGTGTGTCTGGCAGCCTCGTGGCCAGGTCACCGATACCAGTGCGATTTGTGCAATGTCCATTAGAAAAATTGTGAAGTTAGCCGGTCGGGGAGCCGCCGGGGGTCGGAGGCTTCACCCCCCGCCGCCCGCTAGCCCGCTAACTGTTTCGCGCTAAGTGCCACGTCGATCGATAAAGGAAGGCTGATATTACGCGATAAGAGCCCATTCCGTGTTTATGGAAACACAATTTATTTGTATATTATTTCGTTATACTATCTGTCTGCAGTAATTATTATTTCCTCCTAATATTTTCGCCTTAGTGAATCCTTTATTATATATGATTTAACCGCTGTGGTGAAGCGAATTAGATATAGGGAACAGACATGACGATATGTTAAAATTTTAGAAAGTCAACTTTTATAAAAGATAACTACAAAACAAAACCGTGAAAGGTGTGTACAAAACGAGGAAATTTGTATGAACATTGTTATGCGAATAAACTTACACCTCGAAATAAAATTATTTTGTCTTTTATTTCTATGTCTCTAAAAACTTTGTATGAAAATGCTGGAGTAAACGTTTAACAAAGAGAGTATTTAGAGGGAGAAAGAGGGATTTCTTTAAATTAATAAGAGACAAAAAGTGCAACAAAAAACCTACATTTCTCTAGTAGATAACTTAAATTATAAACCGTATTAGTAAAATATTTTATTAGTAATCGCTATATAGAAGTGAAATTTTTTAATATTAAGTATGAAAATAATGCTGTCTGAAATCTGAAAATACTGTCCACTGTAATTTAGTCATGCTACATTCGTGATTATAACAATAACAAATTATAACAAGCTTTTTCATATATATGTAGTACATTGAATTAATTTTTAAATATATTTTTTAAAATTATTATATGGTACTTGGAACACAAAGTTAGACTACAATATATTTATTAAACAGTAATCACTTATAGAAATCACATTATACCCCTAACAAATATTTATGTATAGAAAATTAGAGTATTTACATTACAACCAAATTTATTCCCACATTATCGTTTTTGGTTGAACTTTGACATTACCACATTAGGTCGACTGATAGTAAATTCCTGTATTTTTGTTTTATTAATCTTTAAAACGAAGTATTTGAAAATGTCCTATAACGCAGTGGATACAATGAATGTACATAAACAAAAATTCAAATTGGTAACTAATCAAAATTTATGTAACAACCGGAGTTTTTCAATTTATTTTCTGGTAAGGTAATGAGCTAAAATTTAACATTTAATTACTTCGAAAATCAAAAAAAGTACATAATTTTTAAATTTTGTGACATGCACTTATAAATCGAATATTAAACAATTTCTATGATTTAATAATCTTCAAAGACTGCTTGTAATAAGAAAACTTTTTTGCCAAGGTATAATAAAAGTCATAAGAAATCATCAAAAAAGCTAATAAAAAATTATACATAGGAAGGAAAGTATATAGAAACGTTTTGTTGAGGTATATTTAAGAACAAAAATTAATAGAATACCTTTATCTATATAACACAAACGATCTATTCAATTCTATGATGATTTTTTGCTGCCATCAATCTTTTCTGGTTTTCGGTTTGTTGTTAAAAAAATAACCACTGAAAGTTTTTGAGAACATTGCATTTGTACAAAAAAAAAGGTATTTTCTGGATATTCTCATAAGTCTTTTTCAGTTCACTTTTTGAACATTTTCCTTTAAAGAATAACGCATCATCATCTAAATAGAAATGATTACCTCCTTTGGCAGTTTACTTTCTTTTATTTTTATATGTATATTCTGCAAAGAATACTTTGAGATAGAGACAGATACCTTAAAACCGGATTACATAAAATTTTGCAGTAAGTTTTGCATTAGTAACCTTTGTTTATAGACAGGTGGAAATAGTTGTACCTAAGTATACAAATCATTTTTTTTTGAGAGTTGTACGATTTGCCATATAGCTTTCAAAAAAACGGTCCACAATAATAATACATTTTAAAACATGTTACATTTAAGACGTCGCTAGGAAAATTAAAAAAGCTTATTAATAAGAATTAACTCATATCAGAAAAATTAATGAATTCCCGACTACTCGTCATCACGTAAAATTTATCCTTCGTTTGGATTCGAGATCCGGTTAGACATAGGTGATGCGTATTAAATTAAAACAAGTTCCAATATTAGAGCTTTGTCAATAACTTATTAGTTTTATGATTATGCAATGTTAGAGTATATGAAACATTGAAATTTGTCTACGACTAAAGAACTAAGGAATAAGAAAAGATAATTAAACTGAGGACAAGCCCAAAAACGTTTGCATGAAAATTAGTTTTATCCCCTTGCCTTACATTGAGACAATACATAGCTTATAATTAAAAGATTATTCAAAGTAATTTTTTCCTAATGTGCATGTTTTCTTTTCATATTCGTAATGAGAAAATTGTTTATAGCAACATGTATTTTCATTCCTTTCTCCGCTACTTAATTATTTACTTTCTTCAAGAGTAACCTATGTCCTTGAGGCCAGTAGTTACTCACCATCATCATTGTATGTTTATTTGCTGTGCCTTTATTGAACTTGTTTCCTCTTGATAGCCTTTTACATCACTTTTGGGGATACGCTGAACGCAGAGATAATCTCACATTTCTCTGTATACAAATATTCAAAATCAATTTCGCTAACATACCTAAGAACGTAAGATCCTTTTTTATAAATGTCGTATATCATTAAAGCTTTAAACGGAGATTCCGGCAGATTTCCTTTGCGTTGTATTGTTGACGTTCAAAATTTATATGCATGAGTCATACGTACATAACTATTACCCCAAAGCATTAAATAATCGTAAGGATTTCCCCGCGTAAAAAGTGTGATAAGCAGACATTTCTTTTATTTAGTTTTAAAAAAACTGACCAGGTACACAAGACTTTTATCTTATAGTAAATTATATGCGCTGGTTAAACCGAACTATTGTGGAGGCTCTTTCTTCTGGATATTAACTAAAATATGTACAGTACGTGTAATTTCTGTATACAAAATCAAATTTCTTCTGTTTGTCTCCCCATCACGCCACAACCACTTGATCGTTTTTGATGATTTTTGTTACGACGGTAGACCTTTGGTAAAGGAAGGATTTTATATCAATTGACTAAAAAAAAATTTCTCCGACGATAAAAATAAACATTCTGTACATAGAGTTACTACGGAAACGGCCAACATTAAAACTTAACATAACATCTGTTTTCTTTAAACCGTTTGTTATTCATTTTACACGCACCGTTACGATTTCCCACATTTTTAGGACTCATCGTACCATTTAAGTTTAACAAAGTTTTTGACCATGGAAGATACCAAGTGTCTTATCTTCATGACACCTGAAGAACACAGGCAATACATCGATGTCTGCAGCAGAAAACGCACCAACAGCGCGTATCATATCACTTTTAGATACGTGTCGAATGGCCCGCGAAACAGGTCCCGCTGAGCTAGTATTATATAAAGTGGTAAGTAAATATCTGTTGATTTTATATAAACTATTAATTCACGGAAAAATCACGATGTTGAAAGGACTGTAAAGACATAATTTTTTGGTGTATTCTTTAAAAAATTATGATTTAAGCTATATCAAAAACATCATTAGATAGTTTACTGTTGTTCTACAACAGTCCACCAATTTAAAAATAGATATTACACGTTTTTGTTTGTTTATAGCATTCCACATAAGTTTTGTAATATCAATATTATATATACTACCGTTTAAGATGTTTGTATAATTTGAAAAGTATATTTTATTAAATAAATATTAATTATTTAATGTGCTATTGATTTTTTTTTTTTGTAAAACTTTATATAGATTTCATAACAAACTAGCGGTGCCCTTGACTGGTTTGTTATTTTGAAAATATCTGTTAACGTCCTTTTTTTTCTTTAATTTTTGTAAGTACTACTCCACAAGTATTGCGGCTATTGACACGTGAGCTGTTTACCATCTTTGAAAAAAAAATATTTAAATGAAATTATGCAGATGAAGGTGTATTAAATAGCATTCTAATTCGGAAATACAAGATTATATTCCAATAAGGTTTTATATAGATATGTACAGGATAATTATTATTTAGTACAATAAAATTTGTATTAATTTTTTCGGATTTAGAGTTGACATTGGTGTGGCCGGCGGTAGTTACCAACATATTCGATGACCGCAAGAAAAGGTGCCAGCATACGCGACATCGGTCTTTCCTCTTATATCGGGTAAAACCTATCTGTGGAAATTCAATATATACGTTACTCTTTATAAACTATTATATTGGGAGAATAACATATTGAATACGGTAAATTATGCATAACCCATATAACACTGTATTTGTTAAATGATTGCGAGTTGTAGATAAAAAAAAAATATGGTTCATATGTAAAGTACTAATATGCGTATTAGTTCTTAGAACTATGATATAATGACGTTTCCGATAATAAGGTACCGGTTTATTTATTCACTGCACGCAACTTTTTTCGTTATTATGTTGTAAAAGCCTTTAAGACTAATGCATATTATTGATTTTATGCTACATACTCGTTACAGATAAGTAATAACAATTTTATTTTATAATAAATGTTTATTTTAAATGTTTAGTTTATTTTTAAAAATCATATATTAATATAATATATAATTAAAATTATTATTAAGAAAGTAATATGTACTTGCAATTACAGTAATTCATAGTTATTTTATTTAACAATAAATAAAAACATGTAAATTTTGAAAAAATAATCACAGAGAGTTAACAATGTGAACATATTATTGAAGTAAATTGTATTGAATATTTTATAAGTAGACTTAATGTATTTAAGTCATAGTGGCTTACTTCGTGGTAATGCTCTTTCCTTCCTTTTTATATTTATATGTTACATGTCTTTAACCGCATAGTCGTTCGCACAAGACCGGTAACTAATGCAGTAAGTATTTTTTTTAAATGGTAATTAAATTATTTTTTATATAATCTTGTCATTATAATTACATAATATGTTATTTTTGCATCGACTATTTATATTTAAAATAATCGATTTTGAGATGTAGAATCGAGTAGAACATAAGACTGTGCGACAAAGGAAGCCCATTATATGGAATTCATGATTAATATTTTAGATTTATTATAATATCCGCCAAACCGCTGTATTATGTGGTTATAAGATATACAGGTTTTACCTAAAATGCGCGTTGAAATGTTATTTTTATGATAAAAATTGAAATATTCACACAAATGCCAATGTCTTTGGACAGTATTTTCCTGTTAATCTTGTTCATATGCCGACGAGAACGGTCGAACGATTGTGAATCTGCTTTATTCTCATTCGGATAAGGCAGTTCGCGGCGAACGGACGCCTGTATAACCGCGAACGAGTTAAAACAAACTAACAACATGATACGTGCTAGTTACTTATTAATTTTGCTGTTCATGAACTCCGGCTTTCAGTTAACGTGTATGTAACAGTTGTTAATGAATATATTTTTTGCGCATGTAATTAGGTAGCAGTAACATGTTTTAAGATAACAGTCACGTTTTAGATGGACAACCGCAAGTTAAACTATTTAGAGACGACTACAAGTATTTGGAGGCCACGCAAAGCTTTTATAAAATACACACGATACACAAACCTTGGGAAAACGCTAAGAAGAGGTGCGCATTAGAAGGTGCAACGCTTTTCTATCCTGAAGACCAGAACGAGGCCGATGTGGTCCTGAGCTACTTGAACGAGACGCAGCCGTATTTTGCTTGGGTGTTCATTGGTATATCGTCGAGGCTTGCTAAAGGCGTCTTCAAGACTGTTGACGGTGAGAACTTATTATATTCATGACCATATCATAATGCGCATGCATTAAAAGTTATACATGTAAATAATAACGTAGATTCAGGTTCAGTGAGATACTCCGATTTTTCGAAAAGTTGTATTACATTTCAATAAAATCTAGTTTAATCAGATTGTAAACCAGTTTTGGATGATGAAAAATTAACGGTACGCATATATTTTTTATTAATTACGTCATTCGGCGCCCGGAATTAAATAATAACATTGTTTACTGATAAACTAGCAAAAACCAGCAGAAGTTGTCCTGCCTTTATTTATGTTATATACTTATCACAATTTAAGCAGTATACACTCAATATAGTTAGTAGTCGTCAGTAATATACAAGTTAGTATACTGTAACGCCATCTGGTGACGAATTACTAAGCGTTATAAAAACTAAAAAATTATTAATATAAAACAAAATAATGTAATGCTTAAGAAGCGTTTTAATATATAAGCTATACAACAGTGAAAGTTTTACTTCATCGGTCCAACTATTCAAAGATTACCAAAAAGTAACATTAAAAACGGTTTTTTTCGGTATTACATACAGACGTTAAAGTTAATTATTTATATAGATATTATACGTTCATTCAATTCAATTTGATTGTTCCAAATTTTGTGTAAAAAAATACAAGTTTTGTATATAACGAGGTGTGTGAAGACTGACGTAGTTTTTAAGTGTGTGTAATAATGCTTAAAAATTATAATAGATCGGGTAATTTATATATCAAGTAGTTCTTTGTTGCATTAAGTAATGTGATTTAAGTGAAAGTTTCAAATCGAGATATGTCTCCGTTTAACGAGGTCCACTCTACTGCAAGTTCTCATGAAAACCATAACCAAACAAAGAATATTCACCTTTATAATAAACAAACGTTATAATATATGTACTATGCTTATAATGCTGTTATTACAGTTTCTTTTATTTTATTAGGTTAATGCACTATATTCAACTTATGTCCTAGCTTACAAGGAAATGTGACGGGAAAGTACCTGTGTAACATTAACTCGACAATGCGAGGACATAATGAAAAACGTACTTTTTAAGCATAATGTAACTTCTTATTATCAAGGATTAACAACTTACGGTTATTTTAAGTAACTTTTGTTAAAACTATGTAACTTATTTTTACAGGGGTCCCAATAAGAAATGTTTACAACAAATGGGGTCCGGGTGAACCTAACAATAGTAACGATGAAGAAGACTGTGTGATATTGCGCAAGGAAGGCACTCTCAACGACGAGAAATGCTCAAAGCTGTTTCCTTTCATTTGTAAAAAAACACTCGCATCATTCAAATGGAACGAGGAGTGCAATTCACCATACATGGGTAAGATTACCTTTCCTCTATAACTGTTAATCATTTCAAATAAGCCATTTACAGAATGTATGACAAAACAAAAATATATTTCCGTTACACAAAAGTAACGCTCTTCTACTCTGCTTTTACATTTTGAATACCCATAAATCTTTGAAGGTGAACTCTGACCGGTTGAGCCGACACACCTGTATTATAGCAACTTAGATATGACCTACACATTAGTAACCAAAGCTTACTTGCAACATATTTTGCAAATGGCAAATATGAACCGCAATCGCTGCAGAATAAATCACACCAAGCTTTATTAGTAGATGTTCTTATCACCGAGTTCAATAGGGTAGAAGTTATCATGAGGTTATTGAAAGTATTATTAAATATAATCACGATGTCGAAGACGTATAAACTCATCTCAAAACAAAGCAACATAATTATGTGTTATCTATGCCCTATATTACTTATTTTGTTATGAGCATGGTACGTCACTCGTTTTTAAATAAAACTAGAATATGACTCTTTCCCCGTGATGATAAGTGATTTATGGGGTTTCAAGAAAATGTACTATTTACAATAACAAATATTATTGTAGCTGAAATGTTTGCTTTTCAGATTACAGATATAACGAGAATTTAGGCAGATGTTATAAATTCCATTTGAATCCGATGAACTGGAGGGATGCGACGGAAGCTTGCGACGCTGAACAAGCATCTTTAGCTATTATAAACTCACAAGAGGAGGCAGATTACCTTGTTAACCTAACAGCGCAGGCGCCAAAAGATAAAGTACAGGGATGGTACTTACGAGGAGCTGTGCATTTAGGATTTAGCTATGACACTTCAGAAGAAGATTGGAGAACAAATTCAGGTACATTTATTATTGTACAAAATTGTATATAACATTAGGAAGGTCTTTATTTTGAAACCACGGGGCTAATTATTTTAAATTCAGTTTCATTGTGAAAGTCAATTCCTATAACCTTAATATTACATTGTTAAGATCCAAATTGTTTTAAAAATTATGTCTTATCTTTGAACTTTTTTTCTTTTACAAACTAAAACTCTCTTTGGAGTTTCTCCTTCTTAACATCCTCTTCTTAACGTGCCTTACCGTCTATCGTAGGTTGGCGTACGTTCATCACATTGCAATCTCTCTTGCGAAGCGAAACAGTTGGACGGCACTCGCTATTCTGTAATTGAATATTATTATCACTGCATTGATATCTTTTAACTAATTTATAAAACAATTTATTGCAGGTGAAACTTTAGAAGATGCCGGTTATGCTGTGTGGGGAAACTACCAGCCGGATGGTGGTGAAAATGAGAGATGCGGCTCAATGTTTTACAATGGACACTTGAACGACATAAGTTGTGAAGCACAGAAATGTTTCTTCATATGCGAACACGAGAATGAGTTGCTCAGTGTATTTAGTGAGAGATTCGGCAAAGATTAAGACTTGGACTCTTTAATGTATAGGATTTACTACTGTAATTATATAACTTCTCTAAACGATCTTAGATAAATTTATCTCATGAAACCATGGCCCTAATCTAGTTTTAGTTTTAGGGAAAAGCGCCAATAACTTCTTTTAAATGGTACTTTTTATACGTGCCTCTTGTATGTATTACAAATCAGATAATATTAAAAATAATTACTGTTTATGAAACTTATTTTTGATACCAAACTCTTAATTTCACCAGTTAAGTAACAATGAAGACGAAGAAGGTTAGGTAAACTCGCCTAAGATACTTTAGTCTTCGTGTCAGTTTTACAACAGGGGCCAGCTAGATTGATAATCCTATTTAAATTACAAATATGCTAAAACTATCTAATGAAACATTCAAAAATTTTCTGCTTTGTGGATTTGATCCATTGTAAAGATTTTATGTCTTAATGTGTTTGTATACAAGTCTTTTGCATAGGGGCTCGATGATAAACGATAGATAAATTACTAAGTTCCCTGTCTGTTACTCCTCAATTAGTTATAATTTTACATGTATGATAGAAAACAATCGATTGTTTGTACAATTTTTTTACACCAAAGTAAAACCATTGTCAAATTTTTTAATTAAAATTAATTTTATGACACACTGATAGCGATTAGTTGCAGTGTAGAAAAAGAATAAGCTCTTTTTCTTTTGATATTGGTAAATTGGTCCAATTAATGCCATATTAAAACCGCTAAAATTTATATGACAATAACAATATACTGTTTCAATAGCGTATTATCCAATGACTAACGCTGTTTCTGTTGTTTCATACAGTAATCGTTATACTGCACATGTATATATAATTATATGAAACCTTTTTTTAAGAAAACGTAATAAATTTTACAATTTGTTAATTATGTTTTATTTAATTTAATTTAATCAATTTTGTTAACGAATAAAACAAGCTGATTTGTGCAAAGATTTGTTGATACATATGTATAAACGAAAATGAAATATGTAACAATCAAACAAAAAATACCTATTCTTAAGACTGCCTTGTTATGAACTATTATTATAATAACAACATATTGTTGTCCACCGTTGGACGTAGGCCTCTTCAATCGACAAAGACCTACCAAATAAAATTAAATTTCTTAAGAAATGTGAATTACTACATTTTAATGGTGGTCATGGTGGACTCTGCTCCGCCTAACCACCAACCTGCATTGGGCCAGCGTGATAGGAGACGGCCCAAATTCCTCATTTGTGGGGGGAAGCCTATGTCCAGTGGAGGAAGTCTATCGGAGCATTTTGCCTGCCCTTTATAGTTACGGCAGGACATAAGCGCGGGTAGCATCGCCTCTGGTGAGACGGAAGTTGCCTCCGTATATGTTAAAAAATAGCAAAAAGGGCATAGACGATACTTAAATGAAATAAAATAAATAGGATTAATGTAATTAGAAGAGAAATAAAAACATAACCGAAATGAAATGTAAATTTAAGAAAATTTAACCAAAATTTAAAAACATGAAAATTAATGCGAAGTTGGTGCTAAACAGAACGAACACATAGACGTAAAACAGGAAATGAGATATTATAAAGTGGGGACTGAAGTTTGAGAGGAGATGCGTGATAATAAAGACAATGTATTTAAAAATGAAGATGTGAAAAGAAAATGAAAAAAATAGACAAAATAAAGATCTCGTCTCCACAAAAACGAGAATTTTTTTTAAAATAAAATTCTATAGGTATCTCGACTTGTTTTATTCTTTTTAAAAAAATTCACGCAACTTAATTTATTTTTGCCTTTGTAAACATAATAATAGACGATGAAAAAAAATCATCCTATACTCAACTTAACATTTTGTATTTAATCAAACATTAAGAAGTTTATAAAGGTTAAGTATTACACGTAGTATATATAAAGAATACACAATTAGTTCGTAATAAAGTTGTACATTGATTTTAATTTCATTACCTTGACTCTGTTTGTGGAGAACACACGCTTGTATTGTATAAATGATGATTAAAATATTGTTTTTATTTTCATTTTACTTTCTACAAGTTGTCAAAAGTGAGTTTTTTAAAAACCTAGATAATCTTCCTTTTATTCTAATTGTAGATACAACATACTTGTGAATGATTTTAGGTGATTATTCACAAAATGAATTATTTAGAAGTGACTATACGATTTTACCGGGCACTAGGAACTTCTACAAAATACATACATTCAGAAGGACATGGGGTTCCGCGAAATGGCGATGCGAAATAGAAGGCACTTCACTTTTTATCCCCAAAATCATAGAGAAACCAAGGTCTTCCTAGAATATTTTACGACGGAACAACCAACTTTAGACGCAATGTTTATTGGCGTTTTCAAACAAACCACTGGGATTTTTAACACCATCGATGGTAAGTGGGTTAGTTACATTATTCCCTCTAGATAGAAATAGTACTATACTACAATACATATTATTGTTTACTTTTTAGAATGTCTTTCGTTTATAACTACAAAACGTTAGTAGTTTACGAAGTCTAACCTTTACAAATTATACATTATTAAAGCTAAAATTTTCCAAATTATTTAAATAACTCCTTACATAACATGACTAAAACTAAAGCGTATGAATCTAAAGCAGTATTTTGTAAATGTTTAAATTGTAGGTAAAACAATTGGAAAATTTTATAATAACTGGACTTCGGAAAAAGTTATCAACAGCAGCGATGCAAAGGACTGTTTGGTGATGCGCAAGGATGGTACTCTGGTAAATGAGAACTGCTCCAGGAAATATCCATTTGTCTGCATGAAGAAATCAGCGTCTACGTCATCAGCGGCATGGAATAAGGATTGCAACACAGCAGACATGGGTGCGCTGGTGAAAATCTTGGTTTTAGTTATATTTTTAAATGTTTTATTTAGATTTGAATCAATAGTCAGAAATTCAAAAAATAACCCAATGTTATTCAATACAACAATACTTGTTAAACACAATACAAATTCAAAAATTATACGATTAGTCAAATTGCATGAACCTTTAGGAAGCTTTCAGTAATTTAATCTGAATTATTTTTCTAATATCAATCAAAATTCAGATAAAATTTTTAATATTTGTTTGAAATTATTTTATCCAAACAATGTCTTTTAATTTTAACTTTTCCAGATTATAAACTTAGTTCGAAAACAAACAGATGCTACAAATTTCACTTGAATTCGCTGAATTGGATCGATGCTTTTGAAGTTTGTGATGCTGAACAAGCATATTTGGCCATCGTCAACTCTCAAGAAGAAGCTAATTATTTGGTCAACATGACTAAGTACGCACCTAAAGAGGATGTTAAGGGACCGTACTTACGAGGTGCCGTGCATTTGGGCTTCAAGTTCGACTCAACGGAAGATGATTGGAGAACCACAACAGGTATTTAAGAAACTTAATTGTTTTAAATTTATATAACGATTTATATAGTGAACCTACTATCCAAAATAAACTCATGGATCTTAAATATTTTATTGTTCAATGTTCAATTAACTCTGTATAAACGCAGCGATGTAATTGATCCAAATAAAATCATTAGTAACTAAACCCACAGATTGAAATTAATCTTTTTAGGCCTTTAAATAAATTTTAAGTAATGTTTTTCCATTAAATTCAAAATAGAACTATATGTATATCGACGTTACAAGGTTTGTACTCTAAAGTATTTTTAACGTTGACGAGGTTTGTCAAATTTACTTTTTACTATAATTTGATTGTGATTTGTTGATGATGCGTTTTAATCGCAAAGATGATTTAGTAACATATGCATATTTTTTTAATACAGGACAAACGTTGAAAGAGGCTGGATATGCGTTGTGGGGATACCGTCAACCGGACGGTGGTCAGTCTGAGAGGTGCGGCTCCATGTTTTACACAGGGGAACTGAACAATATCGGTTGCCGGAACAAGAAATGTTTCTTTATATGTGAAAAAGAGAATAGTCAACTGAGCTTTTTGAGCGATAGACACGGTACTAATTAAACCAATCAAGTTATAAAATTAGGAGTATTTTAACCCTTTTTTTATGCACCTAACATTTTTCCATTAAAGTAACGGTGACGGAAAAATAAACTGTACCTTTGCTGAAAAAAGTTTCCGTTAAAGCATTATCGATTAAGAGTTAACAAGAATTACTTTTTATCAAAACGTGTATAAAGTATACAATTAGAATGGCTTTTTATTTATAATAATAACTTTACTACACACTTGTTCATGTTTGTTTACATCTTTTTATTTACGTTTTGGTAGCGATCGCAGTCTTATTCTAAAAAAATATTCCTTTCTTAAGGTTCGTTCGGAAATAGATGAAAATTACATTAAGCTTACGAATTTGAATTGATTCGAATAAATAAATATATAAAACTAAAAGAAAATTTATTAATCAGGATATAAAGAAATCTATAAATGTCTACTTTTATACATAAAGATACATAACAAACTTTGTGGTAAAGGAAGAAAACCAAATCAAAATATGTGTAAAGATTCTGCAAATAACAACAATGAAAATTTGTGACAAATAATTAGAAAAACCATTTAATTTTAACATATAGTAATAACCATTCAAAGGAATTTGTAGTGATTATTGCATTATAACCCCACTTTCCTTGTTTTGTGTTTGATTGTATTACAATTATTTGAGCAAGAGGTAATTATTGTACTCTCCGGTTTTTCCATTACATGATACATTATATTTTAATGATGATGTAAACCGCAACATGATTATGAGATTTTTATTAAAGGACACATAAATGCAAACTGGTTTAAAACCACATATCATATTAGGTCGCGGATTACGAATCCGTGTGCCCGGAACCTATCGAAACTGAAAAACTAAAAGAAAGTTTTTTCGAAAATATATGTTAATAGATGCTAATACTATTTAAATAACTTAAAATTTACTGTCCAAGCATCAAGTTTTAGAGGTTTAAATTCGTTTTGTCTTTTAAAAAAACTCTTTCTTTGTAGTTAATATAATATTTTAACTTTGTGGTACATAGGGCAGCTGCCTGCTGTGCATTTATGAAGAAAAATCTAAAGAAAACTTTTGGACAAACAAACTCTACGTTTGAATGCAAAATAGAACATTTATATACATGCTTCTTGCTAATAAATTTACTGGTTACTTCATATTAATTGTACTCAGTCAGTGTTCAGTCATGTTTGTAAGAAACATTGACTGATACGAAGAAACTTTGTTTATGCAAAAAGTTATAACTAGTTTATTGTAGACAATAGAACACATCACAACTTTGTTCATAAATATTGAATATTTAAAAATTTATATTATTTTGCTATTTACCTTATAATATTCTTTATACAGAATTATTGTATATAAATCTACTTGAATTATTCTCATTTGATTCACACTTGTTCAAACAGAGCACACGCGCTATTCAGTTCAATAATTAAAATGATCGTGTATTACATTTTATGTGTATCATTAATAATATTAACAAGTAAGTGATAATTTTTTTTAATACATGTTTACGTTAAAGATATGTTGAAAATATTAGTAAACTTTCAGATGCGCAGCCAGAAATAAAGTTTTTTAGGGACGATTACAGAGCATTGAAGGATACAGGAAATGTTTACAAAATACATGCAGAAGCGAAAACGTGGGCGGATGCGAAGAGAAGATGTGCTCTGGAAGGCACAACCCTCTTTTATCCCGAGGATTCTTTTGAAGCTGAAACGGTTTTAGATTACATGAAAACTACGCAGCCGTCCATCTCTTCAGTGTTTGTTGGTATTTCGTCACAACTTGCTAAAGGAGTTTTTATGACGATAGACGGTAAGCGTTTTATTATTCACTCTTTAATATCATATTAATGAGATATATTGTAATCAAAATAAAAATTTTATTAAAATTCTTAGGTACTAAGTATAAATACGTGTTATTTCATACATTTTTATTCAAATAGAATAGAAAGAAAAATTCCTATTTGACTGAAGCAAAAAATGGAATCATATGTCTATTAAATGCTTCATGTGTGTTTGATTAGTATTCTTGTTTTAAAGTATACTAAAGTGTCTTAAATTTGAATAATAAACAAATAATTTTAGGCTCCATTTTTATATTTTATTGCTAATTTAAAATGTATATCTAAATTTCTAGACAGTTTATTAGATTTAAAGTAAAGGTAGATAGATAGGACACTTATTTCAAATTTCTATAAAGTTGTAGTAACGGATCGAACTAATCTTGTTTTATTACTGATTTTTTTTTAATAATTGAATTATCAATTGTCATATAGGTATTGCAGTAAGGAATATACATAACAAATGGCTTCCGGGTGAGCCTAATAACTCCAATGGCGAAGAAGACTGTGTGATATTGGATCGCAATGGTTTCTACAACGACGAAAAATGTAATAAAAACTACCCTTTCATTTGCAAAAAGTCTGTTGCGAGTATAAAATGGAATAACGACTGCAATGTTCCTTATTTAGGTACGTACATTATTACTTAATTCATTTGTGAATTAAAGTGAGACCCATATTTTTTAATGATTGCGTATAGGGCAATAAAGGCAACTTGTACATACAAGTCATAGATTGTTCGGATTTTTTTTAAGTAATAAATACAAACTTGTTTCCTCAAATATTATTTTATTCATATTAAACTGCTAATATTAGTATTTATGATGTAAATTATTTTGTTTTGATAGAACAGGGAAGTTCATGGTATTTATAATAGTCAATCAGTGTTGTTCCGGCCGTCGTAAGGAAAACCCAAGAATAAACAATAATTATCAATGCTTTACTATTATGTGCGAAATTAATTTTGTATAAAGTATTGTGTATATAATGTTTAAAACTACAAGGAAAAATACCAACAAAACAAAATGAAGGCAGCCCAGTCATTCAAATATGGCAGGCAGGCCACGAAGACGATAGACTTAATAAATTTTGTAGGACAAATAAAACGTTATCATAAACTCTTGTTAAAATAAATATTGTGTTTACTCATTACTTTCCCTAATTATTTTAGAAATTAAAATTTTCGAAAAAGTTTTCGTTTTAAATAAATGTAATTTTTTTACAGATTATAAATACAGTAATGAACAGCGTAAATGTTATAAATTCCATCTTAATCCGTTAAACTGGAAGAATGCAGCTGAAGCGTGTGAAGCAGAACAGGCGTACTTGGCAATTGCCAACAGTCAACAGGAGGCAGATTACTTTGCCAATATAACTGCACAAGCTCCTAAAGATAAAATCCAGGGATGGTATTTACGTGGTGCTGTGCACTTAGGTTTCCTATTTAACAAAACATTGAACGATTGGACGACTATTCAAGGTATTTTATAAGTTATCGAGGATATTTTCAGATTGTTTAATCATATGCTTTTAAGAGGGAATGTAAAACATTTTTTATATATATACAATTAAATATCTTTCAAGGTAGTAGATCTAAGTCTGCAGTTCACTGTAGCACGTAGGTGGGCAGGATCGACCGGTGAAACACTACCCTCTCA